>PYUH01000187.1:1168092-1273913 GCA_016808085.1 Suaeda aralocaspica | reverse complement strand
CCCCCCCCCCCCCCCGACTCAAACCAAGCTATACAACTTATTTATTTACATCCAGTAACCAACTCTTTTTGTTCCTTTTCAATTTTCTCTCTTTTTTTTCTTTCATTTTTTTTTTTTGTTTTTGTGTGTGTTTTCAAATGAAACTTTTGAATTTTTGAAACTGTTTACAAAGCTCAAAATTTTACATTATAAACCTTTGGACCGCCTTCTTTAACTTTACCCGCCTTTTTCTTTAAGGCATTCACGTCCTTTATCAATTCATAGCAAGGGCTTAAAAGCCTCTAATGACTTGCTTTGACCAATTTTAATTCCAAAAGCTTAAGATATTACATGTTTAGCTCAAAATTAGAAACCTCTCCTAGTTGCTTCATTACACTAAGGGTAAAATAAACAAAGGGATATATGGCTCATAATGTGCTCATGGAAATGAAAAGGCCAAGCTTAAAGTGGTGACAAGGGATTGCAAATGCAAAAACAAAAACCTAGTTTAAATGTGAGAAAGCAAAACGTGTTACAATGCAAAAAGAGAAAAATCTATATAAAATGAATGCCTCTATCATTCCTAGGGGCAATCCTTGATGATTGGAAAAACCCCTAAGGAACTAGGTCATTACCCTAAAGAGTCCAAAGCCAAGTTGTTGATCCAATTACCTAAGGAAGAGAGCATTCCCGCCGCTCAAATTTATGTGGACGGTTAAAAGCTTAAGGCAAAAATCCTCTCCAAAGGTTCTATGTACCTCACACGACTTTGAATCCCCTATGGTCCAACCAAACATTCCAAGATCTACAAGCTAGGGTCAATGGCTATGCAAAGTTGTCTACACCTAAGGAGACTCCTAGCTTCATAACAATGCAAGGTTGTCCACCCCATGAGACCCTACACAAAATAAAACAAACACAAAGAAGCATAGCAGCATATCCAAGAATCTAGCACAACGAGAGCACAAGTCCCAAAGTTCAAACAAGGTTGTGGGGTCTCATGCCCCACTAACCGCTAATATCCCAATGGGGGACCAATGTCCCGAATCACAAACATCCTCAAGATAACAACTCCCCTAGCTAAACTATCCTAATACACAAAAAGAAAGTTTGGTAAGATCTCACCGAAGCTTCGGATACCCGATTTTACCAATTTCCGATCAAGAACCTCGGATCCATGCTCAAACTCCTTGTACCTATTTACGAGTGAGAACAAACCAAACTCCAAGAAAAAGATTAATAGAAAGTGTGTATACAAGAAATGAGGAAATAAAACAAAAGAAATCTTCTTGGATTTTTTTTTTTTTTTGTTTTTCTATTTTTCAAAGTTTTTTTTTTTTACCAAAAGTGAATAAATAAAAATATGGGACTAGGCCGGTTCATATTGGTCATGGAAAAGACTAAACAAATGGACCTTGTTCCTACTTCAACAAAATGCTAAAAGACATGGAAAGAAATAAAAAGAGTGAGTTCGGCTCTATAGGAGAACCGAACTCCAAAAGATCCTAAAAAGAAAAGAAAAGAAGAAAACTCCTAAAGAAAACACTCTCTCACCACCACCACCATCAATCGCTAAAAGAAATCAATCATAACCAACAACACCACCAACCTTCCCATCTATCCCCAAACGACCTCATTTCTTGCCCCTTGATTTATCAATTACTACCCCCCCCCCCCCCGACCTGCTCAAAGAACCGTTTCGGATCGTGGCAAACAAGTAAGCACAAAAGACATATGTAAGGGTGGGGGGAGGGGCAAGAAATCTAGTCCTCATCTATGTGGTCGAATGGGGGTTCCACCAAGAGCGGTGGACATCATTAGATGGAACCTTGGGCGGAGGGGGATCGGGATAAGTGGGCGCCCAAGGTTGCCACGTGTAATCCACCTCAGTGGGTGGACCGGGTGATGTAGCCGAGTCACAACCACCATGGTATCCTAGGGGGAAACCATGGTTCTAGAACAAGTCGTACTGCCATCCATACATAGGAGCCTGGATAGGTGCTGGCTCCGGGTTCCTATATGGGTAGGCAGGATCACCCGTGAAGTCACATCCGCCCCTTTGGCGATAGTCATAAGGGGGAAAGGAGCGCTCCTATGGGGGAGGGCCTCTCCAATAGGGATAGGTGGTTTAGTCCTAGGGATAGGGGCACTAGTATCATCATATCGTACCTCTTCCCAACAAGGCAGGGGTCCTTGTTGGGGAGGTTAGTGCGGGTAGTTTACCGGTGGTGCAATGTCTCCTCGGTTTATGTGCCAGTCATAAATGGTTGACTCATAAACCGAGGGAGTTGAATCCCTATGACTAACATCATCTATTTTTAAACTTAAATTTTCCAAAGCCCTAGATATATCAAAATAAAAGGAGGAAGCATACGTACCTTCTCCCATTTGGGAAGGGCCGGCACCGGAACTCTCGCCGTGGAAACTAGGGCGGTGCGGCTTGTGGGGAGTCCTACTCAAAGTGCCAAAGTGGAAGCTTCTCCTTCCATGCTCCTCTTGAGGTGGTGGTTGTTGTTGTTGAGGTGGTTGGGGTTATTGTTGTTGTTGCTCTTGCTCGGGTTCCTCGGGGTGCTCTTGAGGTGGGACCGCGGCTGTCCTAGCTACCTCCAATCCCCATAGCTCCCTAGGATCCAAATCTCCCAAAGGCACCGTCCATGGGTAATAATTGTCGCCTACTGCTTTCGACACATAAGCATTTGGAAGATAACACTAAGGCACGTCCTTCACTAGCCATACATAAGGAGTGGTGGTATTTGGCACCACCGAAGGCCTTAACATTCCCATTCTTCTCATTTTGTCAATGTCAAGCCCGGCATCATTTTCAACTGCAGTTAAACTAGCCAACCTCTCCTCATATCCTAGCTTGAAGGCAATGTAAGTGATCATGCCCCCAATGTGAATATGCCCGGAATGCCTTTCTCCATTCCTAAGCTCCTCAAATCTCCTAGCAAGTAAACGACCAAAGTTGACCGTAGGAGCATCATCATCTAATTCAAAGAGCTCTCCACAACAAATTGATCTCCTCTCTAGTCAACTTCCCCATTTCGCTCTTGGAGAGAAGAGCATAGGCCATGAGCCGGTGAAAATATCTGAGAGCAGGATGGAGAATCTCGGAGGCCTTGGACCGTTTGCTAGAAAAAGTCGTCGTCCCATCACTAATATACCTCCAAAATTGATCCTCATTGTAGTTCTCAAGCTCAGAATTTACCACATCCGTAATTGTAGCTTCCGGATCCCAGTGAAACCATTCATTTAATTGAGTTGCGGTGCATTGATGGTAGTTATTGAACAAACTAAATTTACAAAGCACCTCCTTCCTTTCACCCGTATTCACCGTCTCCATTTTAAAAGTAGACAAAACTCCAAGGTGGGTTGGGTGTAGGTAAGTGGTGTTTTACCTCCAATTCGGATGCTCATAAACTACACCTAACCTATGCTTTTCAGAAGGTCCCTCAAGGGCCTTGTATTCCCAAGGACATGATGGTATCCGAGCTAACAAAACGAGTACCATTTACCCCTCTCAACTTCAACTCCTCATATTTAGCTCTTTATTTATCATTCAATCCACGAAGTTTGTAAAAATTAGGGTCCTCTCGTGAGGATGAGGACCCGGCGGTTTGGTCAGTATTGGTTTTTTGAGCTTTAGAAGTGGACCTCCTAAGCCATTTAACGGCTTCTCTCGCATCTCTCATCATTTTTGAAGGTAAAGTTCGTGACAAACCACAAGAACACACTCAAGAAACAACAATGTTCATCCAAAAATCCTAGCAACTAAACAACTAGTTCTAACCAAATCCTCAAGCAACAACAAGTTGTCAATCCACAATTGCCACAATCACAGACAAACTCAAAACCCAAACACACTCAGTCATCAATCAACAATTCAAACTTACCAAACAACCAACTAATACCAACAATCCAACCAAGGGCCAATTCAACAAAACAATGCAAATTCAATCAAATTCAATACCAATTCACCAACAAATCAAAGACTAAATGAATTAAGAAAGTAAATTAAGGATTGAAATCGATTTTACCCCAAAACCCCAAGGTTAGGGTTTGATGAACTTGCTCCAATTAAGCTCGAAATTACCCTTGTAGAGGTTGAAGATGATCTTTTGGTGACCAAGAAACGAATTTTGTGAGTGTTTTATTGATTTGTGAGTGATTTTTGTGAAGATTTGATGGAGATTAAGGGAGTGGAGCGAGTTCATGCGTTCGCGTGAGGGAGATGTGTGTGTGAGTGTTTGAGTGTTTTGTGAGATAAGTGAAAAGAGAGGCGAAAAACGATTATAAGCCCCCCTGGAGCGATCGCGTCAGATGTGGAGTGATCGTTCCACCTACCCGGAGCGATCGCTCCAGCAGTTGGAGCAATCGCTCCAAAATAAGCCTCAAGTGTCTGACTTCAGGCCTTTTGGAGAGACCTCTGCGCGACTTGCGGAGCGATCGCTCCAAATGTGGAGCGAGCGCTGCAAATCTGTTTTGGAGCTTCTGATTTCTGGGGTCTTGGAGCGACCTCTGGAGCGATCGCTCCAGGGTCCTCTTGGCCCCCTTCTTTCTCATGACTCTTCTCAATCGATCCTCGGGAGCATCATCATCCATAAACCAGCATTTTGGTCATTTTCCGAGCTTCTTGGCCCACACTCCCGGGTTTCAAAATGCAACAACCACCCTTCGGACCTCGATTCACTTCTCACTTGTCACCAAACACTTCTCACCTGTCACCAAACACAACACAAACAACCATCAAATGCGTTATTGTTAAATAAAACGCAAGGGAAACATCTCTAGGAGCTTCGACAACGACCAAATAAGTCATAGTGCGATTTATTCGGGAGTTAGCTCCCCAAGTTAAAGAAAACTAAGGGCTACACCCATCCCCCAGAAAAAACCCTCCGGATTAAGGATGGTAAAATAAAAATTGTTCACGGAATTGCAAAATTCAAAATTATCCACATATATTACAAGTGGCTAGTAATTATGGTCACAAGCCCGACCCTTCATTCTTTTCCCTTCAATCCATGCTCGGTTTAGGGTCCTCTAACACCAATCGAGACACTCCGAACTTCTCTTGTTGACTATGGTAAAGCTTCAATCGTTGGCCATTCACCTAAAAAGACCTTCTGTCCATGCTAATCTCAAAGGAGCCGTAAGGCTTGGCATCAACAACTGTAAATGGGCCACTCCATCTTGATCGAAGCTTTCCGGGGGAAAGCTTCTACCGAGAGTTAAATAGCAAGACTTGATCACCGATTTTGAAATGTCGATGAAGGATAGCCTTGTCAAGACACTTCTTGGATTTTTCCTTGTATAATCTCGAGCTTTCATAAGCATCAAAATGTAGCTCCTCCAATTCATGAAGTTGAAAAAGTCTTTGCTTTCCGGCCTCGTCTAGGTTCATGTTCATCTCTTTCAATGCCCACCATGCCTTATGCTCCATTTCAACCAGCAAGTAACAAGCTTTCCGTTAAACTAGTCGAAATGGTGTAATGCCAATTGGAGTCTTGTAGGTGGTCCTCAATGCCCAAAGAGTGTCACCTAGCTTCATTGCCCAATCTTTCCTCCCCTTATTCACGACTCGTTCTAGTATTTGCTTGATCTCACGGTTAGAAACTTCAACTTGGCCTTGAGTTTGGGGATGGTACGGAAGGCCAACCTTGTGGACAACCCCGTACTTGGTCAAAAGCTTTTCGAATTTCTTCTTGGCGAAATGAGAACCCCCATCACTAATAATGTATCTCGGCACATCAAATCGCAGGTAAATGATCTTCTTGAGTAACTTCATCATGACCTTGTCGTCGTTAGTAGGAGATGGGATTGCCTTAATCCATTTTGTAACATAGTCAACCGCAACCAAAATATATTGGTTTCCACAAGATGAAGAAAAAAGATCCCATGAAATTGACTCCCCACACATCGAAGGGTCCAACTTCAAGGATGCCTCGTTGAGGCATCTCATGTCTCCTTGTCATACCACCGCTCTCTTGGCAACGATCACAAGCTTTAACAAATTGATAATCATCCTTGTGTAGGGTAGGCCACCAAAATCCACTCTCTAACACCTTAGCCGCCTTCTTCATAGACCCTCCATGACCGCCACACGCCCCATCATGGCATTGCTTGAGCACCCCCGGAACTTCCTCTTGGGCAATACATCTTCTAAACAAGCCATCCGCACACTTCTTAAATAAGTAAGGGTCATACCAAAAGTATTGATATGCTTGCTTGAAGAATCCCTTCCTTTGTTTCCGAGTGAGGTTATGAGGCTCGATTCCGCTTACCAAATAGTTAGCAAAATCCGCAAACCATGGAACCTTACCTTGGGCAATAGCCATAATAGTGTCATCCTGGAAATCCTCATCAATGGGCTTTTTGAGCGATCGCTCCAGGGTCATTTTTAATGGGCTTTTAAGTCGTTTTGGGCTTATTTTTGTGATCATTACGGGGCCTATAAATACCCCCTCATGTATTAAGCTAGGGGAGGGCTAAACATTACAAAACCTCTTGGTATTATCTTTAAGTTTTAGATCAAAAACTAGAGTGAGAAAGTAGTGAGAGAAACATAATTTCATTTGTAGAAGCTTTATTCCTTCAATATAATTCAAGTTTTTCGTATCATTCTTCTCCTTACTTCATTATCTTTCTTTTGATACAGTTTTTGCATTAAATTCCTTACTTGGTTTATTTTGTTGAATTTTATTATCATGATTAGTTTGTGCTTAGCTTTAATCTCAATGTTAAATGTTTGTTCATCCATGATAAGTGAGTAGTCTACTGCTAGAATCCATGGGGAAGGGTTTATGATGAATTTTGGGGGTTTGATTAATGTTGATGAATATTTGATCATGGGGTATGATGGTTTGGATGTTTAGTGGCTAGAGTGTTGACCTTGATCAAGCTGACTTTCTTGTATTTTTGGTTTTGCAATCCTTTGTCTTTGAGTGCTTGTATACCATTTCACTGGCTCCATTTCATTAGGAAAATAGCATGTCAAGGGATTGAATTCTTGACCTAGGAATGACTAAATTGTCCCTCTCATTTTTGGGTGAGTATTGAGGAGCTTTCGAAGCTATTCGGAAGAGGTTTCGGAATTGAATCAATCCTCCAAGTTTAAGCTAGTCGAAAGAGGTTTAAACATATTAGAAAGAGAGTCCCACTCCCCTAGTCGTTTATTTGATGAGTTAGTCGATTAAGTCCCTTAAAAGGAGTCATAAACCCGGAAACCATGGATTCTAGGCCTTAGTTTATTGAGTTTTCGTATTGCAATTTCCGTTATTTAGTTTTAGTTGTAGACTAAACTTCTTCAACCCACAAAAACCAACCTTCAATCCTTAGTCTTAAATTCTTGCTAAACATGGTTCCTTGTGTTCGATACCCCCAATATACTACTTCGGGGGTTATTTGGTAAATTGGCCGAAAACCTCGTTATAGCCTTGGTCGCTCGAAGGTCTTTTGGAAGCCTTGACCACTCCTTGCACTCACTAGCTCCGCAACTCCTCGGTTTCCGCTCTAGGGGCTCTGCATGAGGTCTCCGGAACTGTAAAACCCGAGCAAGATCTCAAGTATACACATGCCAAATCAAGAAACAAGCGTGAAATCATGCAAGAGAGTTCAAATAACCCCGAAATCACCGGGTTTAAGCTTTATTCATTGAAAATGAACCAAAATGACTCTAGAGACTTAAAGTAACCAAAAATCGGGAGTAAATCGAGAAAAAGAGGGTAAGAAAGAGGGGGAATGCAAAGGAAATTAGGGCCTATAACCCACATATCAAAGTGTTAATAATTATATTTCTTTAATATTTATAATATGTTTTCTAGAAAATCTAAAGAAGGAAGTTAGGAAATTCCAGGGTGTTACAACCAAACATATATGTAGCCACCCACAGTTTAATGTGTGGTCAAGGAAAAAGGTAAATAGTTAGCCAGTCACAGTTAATGTGTGGTAAAGGAAGTTTAGTTAAATAAAGGACACACAAGATTAATTTTAGAATCACCTTAAATCAAAGATAATTAATATGGCTTGTTTGATTCTATGCAGGCTTTTATGTGATGTTAAATGTGACTCATAACTATGTTAAATCGGTTAACCACGTAAAGTGAAAGAGGATTCGCACCAAAACTCTTGGAACGTATAGACCTTGATTATCAACAATGGGGGAGTTTTATGGAACAGTGATTTATGACTTCTAATTGGAGTAGAAGACGTTGTACTCTTCTATATTTTTAATGTGTTGAAATTCCGTCAGTTGTAATGTGACATAGGTAATACCTTTCTTGGAGTTGCTCCCATTTTAGTGCCCAATAGGGCGATTTTAAAGGAAAGAAAACCCGTTTAATGCAAAATCCAAAGTTTAAATATAATAAATATTCTGTTTAAGTTCAGTCTATGCACAGGTGAAGAGTTTTCAACGGTAAGGAGTATGTGATTTATACTTTTATTTTCATTATCAATCATGTTTTGCATAGTCTTTTGTATATAAGTACTCAGCTTTGCTGACTATGTGTTTTGTGTGCATGGATTTGTCTTTGTCTCAGCCCTACGATGACCCACTTAATGGTGAGTAGTTGTCTAGAATAAGAGAAGGCTACAGGTACAAGTTGGCATAAGTCAATCATGCTGGGTTGGAGTGTAAGCGCTTGCATTGTACTTTTTCATAGTTATGTGAACTAGTTACTTCTTATTGCTTTTGTTGGATGTTGACTTTTAATTTCCGAAGTTCAAAGTTTGTTTGGTTTTGAAGGGTCATTAAGATGGTTCTGAAGTGTAATAAAGACTTAGTTGGTTTTCTTTTGGTTTTGACTTTGATTTGTTTCAAGTTTATTTAAGTTTCGTTTTGAGTTATAATTTTGGTTTTGGTTTCTAAAGACTTCCGCTGTAATACTTTGATAAAAGACTTAGCCGTTATCATGGTGACGGCAATACTTTGGTTTTTGATGGTTAATTAGGAGTTTTAATATTTTTTTTATCTTTATGTATATTATAATATTTCCAGAAAAATCTAGAGAAGGAAGTTAGGAAATTCCAGGGTGTTACAGCTGCCCGCCATAACTCGGCTCACAGGCCTGAATAATGGAGAAGAGTCATTGGAAATCATAGAAACCGATTCCTAAAAATAAAAGCAAGACAAGGAAATTAGGCATTTGGTTACCCCGATAACCTGACTCCTGAGATAAGGCCTCCTTCAGATTCTTGGCTTGGTACTTCAAGGCATTTATCACCTTCAATAGGTGAGCTACAACTTCCTGAGGCATCTATTGCATAACAAAATAATAATAAGTGCATGTGACACAAAATTTATCATCAAACAAGGCTTGGGGGCTTACTCACCCATGGAGGAAAAGCTTGAACGGCAAACTGCCGACCTTCTGGAGTCTCCGGAACCGTCTCCCTATGAATCGCCCCATCGACCTCATAGTCATAAGTAAGATCGGCATGAGGAAGATGACTGTCGTCATACAACGCCTGAAAAACAAGAGAAACTCATGAGCATTTATTAAGGTGAAACAGTAACAAAAATACAGAGCTATCGGAACTCACCAGGGCAACTAGCCAGACCGGCTTCGCCAGCCGAGGGAGAAGATCGCTCTGGTAGTCCTTGTCCTGGTAGACGAGCTCTTGCCAAGAGTGGAAAACACCACAAACCACTCGTGTCCGGTCGACTTTGTCGAACAGAAGGACGATGAATCTGTCCAGAATATGTTGCCTCACAACCTACTCTGCAAGTTACCAAATCGGGACCTCATAGTCACAGAAATAGCACTGGTAAAGAGTCAGCTGCGAAGAAAGGGTAAGAGTTGCAGGAATGCTCGCTAGACCTACGCAGGGACGAAAATGAACCTGAGAAGGATCGAAAGACATAAGATAAATGAGACGAGTATATATGGAAATAAATCATGATGAAGATGTGAGAGACTTACATCCTCAATGCAAAGCGGGCAAATGAATACATTTTGCCCACATTCTCATCTCTTTCTCTCTCCTCTCCCTCGTTGTTCCCTTTGGTCCACCTCCCGGACCTGCAGCTCGCCCAAGATACAAAAACCGGGTGGATTCGATCCCTAGGACGACCGGGGGCTAGGCGCGGAAGATACTCAAAACCCCAGAACTGCAAAATATGACATAAGTCAGCAAAGAAATAAATACATGACATGAATGGTTACAAAAGACAATCATTACCTCGATCAACCTCCAAAAAGAAGAAATGCTGATGCTAGAGTTACCGTCGGCCTAACAGCAGGCTATCCTCATAGTACGAAGAAGTGAGGCGTAGCCTAAACCTCCCCAGTCGTAGTCTTTCATTTTTGAAAGATCGAATAGAGAAGGGAGAAAGAGAAGGTGACATCAGGGGCTACCCCCCCTTATCAACAGATAGGGTACACGAGATGAGTAAAAGAAGAACGATGCAAACCTTTTGCTCTCGGTTAGTGCCAGGAAAGGAAAGGAAAGGCCACTACTCAGGTTCCTAGAGCTAATGGACTTTCCCTTACCTAGCTTACTACACATAGGCCTTAGAAGTTGTTTTGTAGTAGAATGGAGAGGGGTGAGTTTGTCATCGACCTTGACAAGAAGGGGAGAGAAATAAAGATTGGTCAAGACAGCAAATTCAAATGGTGTAATGGTCATCTCACCCCATGGAACGTGAAACAAATTCATGGTATCCCACAAACACTCCAACAGGAAAAGAACAAACACACGAGAGCTTTTCATGCTCTCAAGGGCCTGAAGGCCCTGAATGAAGTCAGCAAATCCACATCATGAGATCATCCGGAGAAGATCAGGATCACGCTGCCCCTTTAGTAAGGCAAGCCCCTCCAAGAACGAGGTGATCGAGCCAAATCCCCTCAGGTGCTGGTTGTCCTGCAAAAGAAAGAATGAAAAGGTTGAAAAAAAAGAAGAGAAAAGAAAATAAAGTAAAGAAGTTAGCACTCACATAGCCCGAAAGGGGATAGTGAGAAATGTCCTGAGCCCGATCGAAGGCCAATATACTAGGCTGCCACTCCTCGAGAGCCCATACATGCCTCTTAGAGGACACCTACCGTAAGTCCTCCGTCTCTACAACGTCGTCGTCCGAACTAAACCTCCAAAATGCAAGAATTTTGAGCAAAAATTTCGGCAGCATAACGGTTGTATATGGGCATTTCCCATAAATAAACCATGAGCTATGGTTATCTAGTCACCTGCAATAAACTATGGAAGACACAAATCCTCAGCATCATTCAACAAATCAATATTTTTGACAATTTCAACCTCACTTTCCAACGAGATTATCATTTCAAAATTGAAAAGAAAAGGGGGCTAACATGAGTGAACAAACATTTCTACACGAGCATTACACGAAAACATTCAGAAGCTTAAAGAAACTAATTTTAAACTAAAATTAGAAACATGAGCTTCTATGTTCGATTCATTCATTTCCATGTATTTCAAGTATGGTTTTGTTTCAAACAACATGTAAAGCCATCATTTAACTCATTCAGATCAAAATGGGTTAAAATTTCTATGTTGGCATGAATTACCTCACTTATATGACCTATGTAAGTTAGTAGTCGTTTTTTGCGGAAATTAGCTTCAAATTTCTACTACTTGTTAATTCGTGTTATTTTCATTTCATCATCACCATTGATACATGATAATCAAGTTCATTTATGAAGAGAAGCAAATTAATTACACAAAATTCACTACTTTAGTACATTTCAAGTTCATATGAACTATATGAACTAAGTGTTCCAAAATTTCACGAGAGATTAATTTATGCCATATTCAAGTCACAAATACATTATTTTCAACAATTCAACAAAATGAGGCAAAATTCGCGCATTCATTCACTCAAAATCATACATTCATGCTTCAACACTGCAAACCCTAAACTAACAAGTTGAGTTTCACTCAAATCTCACTTGTTTTGGTTTAAATCACTTCCTATGTGTTCCATTATATTCGGGAAGCAAAGACATGCACCAAATTTGACTTTCATACAAAAAATCAAGAAAACCAATTTTTTGGGGTCACTACTACTGCATGAACAAAGTGAAGTATTTTGTAAGAATTAAGCAAGAAAATAACAACATGAGCTAAGTTTAGACAACTTACATTGTTAGTGAGCAAAGCCGCGCGAAAATCCGAGCTTCGAGCTTCATTGGTAGCAACGATGGAGAATTGGGAAGATTGGGGTTTTTGTTGGGTTTGTTCGAAGGAAGAAGAAGGAAAGCAAAAGGTGTGTTTGTGTGAGTAGGAAAACACGGACACAACCACAAATACAAACGAAAACATATTTAAAATATGCTTACATGGACCAATGAGCAGCTAGAGGGCACCACCACGAGCGCCTAGGTGTTGGGGCTGCGTTATGGTGCTCAACCTGCGCCCTTGCGCCCAGTTAGCGATTTTTGGGACTCTCTTTGTGGCCCACTTTGCACTTTTGGGATTTTGTTTTTTGATCTTCGAGAAAGATTTGCTTCACGTACTCCGACATTCCCCTCCGCCATTTATCACACATCTTCATCAAAATTTACTAAAATGCCCCCGAAAAACGAATCGGGTCAAAATTTACCAAAATGCCCTCAAAAGACGAATAGGGTCAAAAATTGCTAAAGTGCTCCTGAAAGCCAAACCAGGTCAAACAAGTCAGAAGACAACAAATAAAATTTCCACAATCTCCAACATCAACACATTTTCCTATGGCTGAGCTTAGTTTAAAGTGGAAATGTTTAGATTATCAAACGACCAATCTTACTCTCGAACAATCTATCCCCGGAGGGTACATACACCTTTCCAGAACCTGCTATACGATTACACAACATCTGAAGGAGACCTTTCTTCATCTTCAAGAAACGTAGCACTTTCCAAGGATATCCCATTCTTGTGCAGGCAAAAGTAACCCTTTTGTTTTGCAAGTACCAAGTGCTTTGACTTTTGTTTAACGAGACTAGTCGTCTCTACAAACTCAATCAAAGTGGGGGGGAGGCTAACTGTAGACACCTATTTTTGGTCCCGCCTAACGACAAATGATTATCGTGTACCATGTTACAGGCATGTCCGATTCTTGAAAGTCGAGTGCTTGAAAATAAATAAATAAATAAAACCGTTGTCAATAGGGGTTAACCGATGATGAGTTATGACGGTTGAAATACGCTTAAATAATTTTCTTATTTTCATTTAATTATTTTATATTATCATTCTATATTTCATTTTATATTTCATTTTCACTTCATCATTTATAAATTCATTTTCAAAAATAAAATAAATTATTTTAAGCGTATGCATGTGACAGGGTTCGACGAATCTTCTAGAAGGGTTTGTTCGCATTACGGCAACTCTAGGTTATGGAAGTGTGCAAATGGTGTTATGGAAGTGAATTTCGTATATCTTCGTAATGTATCGAAATATTTCGATTTATGGAAGCAAATATATGAAATACGGAAGCATCGGAGATATTCTGCATAAAAATGGAAAATCAGGGGCTCGAGCACTATAACACAGGGAGAGCGCCCATGCACCCAACATACGCCAGGCGCCCAAAGGGCCAGCGCCACAGCGCTCAGTGGGCGTCTTGGCGCTAACTTCAAGTGTCCTGGCGCTCGCTTACGTCACTTGCAACAATACATATAACCCCCTCCTTCGACCTTTATTCATCATCAATTCACATATTCACAACTTCTTCCCTTCTCACTCCCTCTCTCTAACTCATCCCTTTCTCTCTCTAAAGCTCCTCGATATTTTTGCCCTCCTTCGGAAACCGTGCCAAACACTTATTAATATTATTATTATTATTATTACTAATCAACTAAGGTTCTTCAATCTCTCGGTTCTAAAGGGTTGTCGACTTGCAAGAAAGGTACTTCGAATGAGGCCAACAATGTCGAAATCATCGTCTTAAGTTCTTCAAATGAGTTAGCTTGCATGTTTATGTATTTTTTTAATGCTTTTAATAGATAGTCGACGTGTTATGATTAAGTTCCATTGCCACTTCCAATCCTATTCATGGCCTGTTGCATTGCCTTTCCTCCCATATTTCCTTAATAACCCTGCTGCTGACCTCCTATCGAATTTCCCTTGAACTGTGGCCCTTTTCCTTCCTTTCCCTAACCCTTAGAGAAACACTCATACTCATGGTGTCCAAGCTTGTTGAACAAACAGCACGTCACAAAGTTTCCAGCACATTCCTTGCCTGGATGATTGTTAGGACATTTCATGCAGAAGTACACACGACCACCTTGATTAGTCGTCTCTACCCTATTCCCATTTCCATTAGCTGGCTTCCCAAAGTTTCCCTTATTTCCCTGAAAGTTGTTGTTGAAACGAGGCTTCTTAAATCCACCATGACTCCCCTGTCGGTTAAAGTTTCCTCCACCATCCTTTCTCTTCTCTCTCATCTCACCTTCTTTCAGCATCTCATTCTTCTTCTGGTCTAAGGCATACAAATACGCAGCTCTACCATACAACTCATTCAATGACTCAAAGACTTGCCTGACTAGTTGCAACTGAACATATATGGGAAATCCTCTCTCAAAGCAACTAGCCTTCAGCTTCTCCGTTGCTATAGCCTCCTTAGCAAGCCTAGAAAACTCTATAAACTTCAAGTATTACTCAATAACCGACATACTCCCCATCTTAAGCTCCAAAAACACGTCAGCTTTCTGCTTTTGAAGGAACATAGGGTAAAACTTGTTGCGAATCTGTTCTTGAAACACAGTCCAATTGAAACCTGACAAAGCCCTAATCACAGCTTCATTATGTGACCACCAAAGATCTACTTCTCCTGTCAGATAGTAAACTGCATGGTTTACCTTGAATTCTTCTAGACACTCAACTGCACCAAACAACTTCTTGAACTCTCTTATCCATCCCTCTAAAATAGTAGGGTTGGGTTCTCCTTGGTATGTAGGCAGCTTACTTTGAGAAACCTTCTTGAAAAGTTCCCCATTGGGGTCGCCTTCATTACCATTTCCTCTAGCAGCTAACTACTCAGCTACAGTAGCTAATTGCCTCATTACTTCATTCAGCTGACTGTTGTTACGTTTAGCCATCCTATTTCTCCGGTAGAGGGAAAAGACCTTTATACTTAACTATGTCTAACTCTAAGTTAGAACAACATAACACTTATAACACAGCATGAAAGCACCTTCTCAATTTTTCTCATAAAAGAAATTTCCATTCTCTTAGAGAGAATGATTCACTTAGTTTTGTTGTTTACACAACCATTCAAGTAAAATAAAGCACATAGTAAAAAAAAAAAATTCCCCTTGGTTTTGCTCTACTTGAGACATCATTTCTAAAAAAAAGATTGACTTATGTTTTCTCATAAGAATCTTTTGTCCCCAGCTATTNGCAAGAAGTTATGCAGGGGCATCCTGTATTGTTAAATAGAGCGCCTACTCTGCATAGATTAGGTATACAGGCGTTCCAACCTATTTTAGTGGAAGGGCGTGCTATTTGTTTACATCCATTAGTTTGTAAAGGATTCAATGCAGACTTTGATGGGGATCAAATGGCTGTTCATGTACCTTTATCTTTGGAGGCTCAAGCAGAGGCCCGTTTACTTATGTTTTCTCATATGAATCTTTTGTCCCCAGCTATTGGGGATCCCATTTCCGTACCAACTCAGGATATGCTTATTGGACTCTATATATTAACGAGTGGGAATCGTCGAGGTATTTGTGCAAATAGATATAATTCATGGAATCACAAACCCTATCAAAAAAAAATTCCATTCTCTTAGAGAGAATGATTCACTTAGTTTTGTTGTTTACACAACCATTCAAGTAAAATAAAGCACATAGTAAAAAAAAAATTCCCCTTGGTTTTGCTCTACTTGAGACATCATTTCTAAAAAAAAATTGACTCATTTATTCCTTTCTTCTCATAATGGTTCTTAAATGCTTAGTTTTCTAAAAGTTCCTTATGGCTTACTGCCACTTATTCTCAAAGAAAATAACAAGCTAAAATGCCCAACATCCTAAACATCAATAATACTAGACAATATAAATTTAAACTAAACTCGGGTTCATAACAAGGACTTTTAAACATTCATTATCCTACTTGTCCCTAGACATCACATATTTCTCATGTATAAACTCAGGATCTTCTTCAATGTCTTCTTCAACATCATCCTTCGAATCTTTCCCAACATCTTCATTCATGTCTTTTTCAGAATCAAGTTCATTTTCTTCTTCTTCAGAATTAGTCACTAAATCCACATAAATAGGAATCACTGGATCTGGATCCTCAATCTCATAACATGAACTATCCTTCGACTCATAGCTTTGAGAACCTGAAGCAGCTTCATTTTCACTCATTGTAACATTCTCTTGATCACTTGGGTTATATGAGTGTTTAATTATGCCTTTCGGACACACTAATGCACCAAGAACGTTTATGTGATTGATGAATGAGGTATTGAGATTATTCATTGGAAATTTTGTTGTGGTTTATCTTGATGATATTTTGGTCTATAATAAGGGCAGGGAAGAGCATTTGGAGCATCTTAGATAACTTTTTGAAGCTCTAAGCAAGCAGCAATTGTATGGGAAGTTGGAGAAATGCTCATTTATGCAAGAGGAAGTTGGATTTTTAGGATACATTGTGTCTAAGGGTGGGGTCAAGGCAGATCAAAGCAAAGTAGAAGCCATACTTTCGTGGCCTATTCCAACCACAGTGACACAGGTTAGATCTTTCCATGGTTTAACATCATTTTATAGGAGATTCATTAAGAATTTCAATGCAATCATGAGTCCTATAAAAAAATGCCTTATATATTTAGCCGCCGGGTTTGATGCCTTTCTTATCATGAATTTCTAAGATTCGTATGAATCAAGGTAGTTTAATCTGAAATCTGTAATCTTTGTCGTAAGACGATCAAGGTAGATTCGTAAGAATCGTGTATATGTACTCATAATTTAAGAGTCGTATAATCTGAAAATATCATACTGATGTTTATATTCTTAAGATCCATTTAAATATATTTATAATCGTCGCATCAGTATGATATTTTCAGATTATACGACTCTTAAATTATGAGTACAACATCATGCATCAAGCAAGGAAAGTTTTGTTGGAATGCTGAAGCACAGAAAGCCTTTGAAGACATTAAGAAGCAAATGTGTGAGGCTCTTATATAAGCATTGCCAGATTTCACAAAGCCTTTTGAAGTTGAGTGTGATGCTAGTGGTACTGGGATTGGTGCAATGCTCATATAAGGAGGAAGGCTAGTATCTTACTTTAGTGAGAAGTTGAATAGAGGGAAGCTGAATTATTCAACATATGATAAGGAGTTCTATGCCATAGTGAGAGCATTAGATGATTGGAGTCATTATTTGAGACCTCAAGCATTTGTTGTACATTCAAATCATGAGTCATTGAGGTACATTAACGGTCAACATAAGATTAGTGTTAGGCATGCTACGTGGGTTGAATTTCAATCACTACAAGAAATCGGCAAAATAGCGACATATTTTTGCTACGGAAATAAATTTCGTCGCAAATTAAGAGTTTGCGACGGAATTTTGCTTGTTTGCGACGGAAATATCCATCGCAAAAAAGTGACAAACCAAATCAGATGACCAATTGATTTTTGCGATGGATTTTTGTGTTTGCGACGGAATAAGCCCTCTCAAATTTGCGACGGAATTAATTCCCTCGCAAAAAGCGACAAACCCTTTTATTCTTTTGTCGCGAAAAAATTCCCTCACAACCACCCAAACTACACCCTCCTCACTTCTCCCTTCTCACTTCCGGAAACCACCGCCATTGACAAACCACCGCCATTCTCCTCCTTCTTCTTCTTCGCCACCCAAAAACCCTTCTCCTTCTTCTTCTTCTTCTCCTTCGTCGGTTCGCCACCCTAAAAAATCAAAATCAAAATCATTACTTCGTCGGTTCGCCATTCTCACTCACATTTCCTTTGTTGGTTCGTTGGTTTTTTATTTGTATTATTACTTTGTTGTTTATTTTTATGGTGTTTGCAATTTTGATTCTGTTTGTGGGTTAGATTGATTGACTATATTGTATTATGAAACTCAATTTCCTAAAATTGAAACATTTAACTAAAATTCTTCATTTTTATTGTTTGGTTTTTTTTTTCCTTAGGTTTTTGATTTTGCTTGAATTAGTCTATCACAATGAGGTAATCGTCATTTCTGCATTTCCGATATTTAATTTTTCTTCTATTTTTTCATGTTTTATTTGTTCGATTTATTGTATGTTGTGATTTGTGAAAAAGTTGATTTCAATTTTTAAATGAATGAAATTATAATTAGTTTACTTGATTAATTATTTTAGTTTGAAAAAATTTGAGTATGAAATTGTTTTATTATATATGAATAAAGTTATTTTGTTTCAAAGTATATTGATTTTAAAGCTTATTTATTGATATTAATTAGTTTGTTATTTGAATCGATTTGTGCTTTTACAACGAACTAAAACCCTAGTTGTTTCGATTTACAATTGGCTAAAACCCTTAGAGATATTCTTATTCAATTTCTGTTATTTGTTTTGGAAGTGTATTATTTGTAAATGATTTGAACCTTTGTAACATTTGGACTTACAATGGTTTAATAACAGAGATAATGTATTGTATATGCCATTGTTGTATAGGCCATTGTTGAGTTTATGAAATCCTTATTTTAAATTTGAATTTAAAAATGGTATGTTGAAATTCAAACTGTATTACGCAACTCGATTTGCTAAAATTGAAACATTTAACATAAATTATATGAAGATTAGTATTTTAGGGCATGATTTAGGTGTATTATGAAAATTTTTTTTGATCGAATTGATGAATTGCATTCTGGTTTAAGCATCAGCGTAATTTTCGGGTATTAATTTATAAAAAAAAAACAATAAATTTGGAAGATTAAAATTACAATTGAATTGTTTCTGTGTAAATTATTGGGGAAGGAATTAACCTTTAGGCTAATAATTAGTGTGAGCTAGTGGCGCGGCTAGGCGGCAGCTCAGAATATAATGGTCTTCTTGGGTGTATTTGTTGTTGCTATGGCTTACTTTATGGTGTTAGCTTGTGCTTCCCATTTACTTGTATTGGTATTTGGTAGATGCTACGTTTCTTCTTGTGGTGACCATAATAATCTGTATCTTTGAGATTAATTAGGTGGATGAGTGGATTTGCTTTTCCATGCCCTTCTACTTTCATTGTAGTTTTGTAGATTTAGATATTGTCAAACCTAAAAGTTCAAAATCATTCCCGGATCTATATTAATTTTGGTTTCCCTAAAAATATAGGCTGATAACATGTCTGGCAGATTGGCACTCTGCTGTCAATGTGCCGAAGAAACATCAACTGCGTTGCAGTAGTGTTTTGTCATTATAATTTGGGTGCTATCGTAAAAATATAGAATGACTTGAAACATACATTCAGGCATTCAACCATTAGCTTCAGTTCTAAAAATTATGTATACTTGTCTTTCAATAAGATATCTCTTCACTAANTCTTCACTAAAAAAAAAAAAAAAAAAAAAAAAAAAAAAAAGCTAATTTGAGCCTTTGAACTGACTTGATTTCCTTGACAAAGATTTTAATGTTATTTATAAAGCTAAAGAATCATTAAAATTATGGCTTGGCTGATTATCTTGTAGTTGTTTGTGTTGCTTTGATCAACGTATGTCACCTTTTATTAATTAAAGTAGTGTCCAGGCTTGTGCGCAAGCTGGAGCTGAAGCTGCTGGCTTAGATAGGGGTGAAACTAATTCGGTTTAAAACCGAAAACCACACCGCACCAAACCATTTTTAAATTATGGTTCGGTCTTTTTGTAATTCTGGTGCGGTTTGGAGCGAAATTTTTTAAAAATTCGGTGTTCGGTTTGGAGTTGGTGCGGAGAACTAGAAACCGAACTCCAAACCGTACACCAAACCGTATAGAAGCTTAAATTATATCAAGGGCTTAAGGCCCAAAAATGAATAAAACCCTAAAAATATAAATGGAGTTAATGACTCTATTTCAATCTCCTTTGGACTCTCTTTAAATCCCATGTTCCTTATATTCTTCATTTTTCGCCATTTATAGTTCTTTCTTTTTTAATTTCGTTCTTCATTCCTTCTTTTACTTTCTCTAGCTAAATACCTCAATCCCCCAAAGTCACTATTCTTTTTCATTATTTGTTCTACATTCCTTGTTCTTTTGCGTCATTTCTTTCAATCCTTAACACATCGATCTTCAATCAATTGATTCAACACTTATCTAGTATTATTGAAATTTTAAACTAACTAACTTGGTGTTATTTTAAAGAATGATGTAAACTACTACCAGTAGCCCTAATATTTAACTTTTCTTTGTTTCTAATTTATTATTGTGGAACATAAATTTTGAACTAGTTTGAACGTAAGGCATTATACCAAGATTCAAGATCGAATTTTCTAGATTTCTGGTAAACAATTAAGTATGACTAGAAATTCGGTTTGGTTTGGATCCAAAACCCAAACACCGAATTTTTTTGGCCTGGTTTGGTTTGGACTGAAATTTAGATTGGTTTGGATTGGAGTAGAAATTCATAAACCGAAATAATATGATTTGGATTTGGAGTTTGCTATAATCCAAACCGTACACCGAACTTTCACCCCTAGGCTCAGATCCACTGGTAGATAAAGTTTCTGAGTTTAGGGATGCATTTTGGAGATTCTTAAGGCCGCATACTATTCGTGGAACTACTCTAGGTTCCTTGAAAGTTTTTTATGTGTTGTTTCCACTGTTCCTTTATGGTGATTTTTCTTATGGAGTCCGATAAGGTATACTTAACTGCTGTCTTGCTATTCTTTTTTACTGTGCATTGGTGGCCAGGGCACTAATTGAGAACCTAAATTTGATAAAATGGTCTTTGGTGTTGAAGGCATTTTCTGGTCTTGTTGCTCTGATATGTGGGAATGGCTATATAGTGGGCATCAATCAAATCTACGATATTGGTATTGATAATTATGCAGTTGCATTGGTGTTATTGTGTATGTTGGTTTGCATATTATTTTAAATTTGGTGTTTAAAAGGCTGATCATCATTGGCAACTATTGGTGGATACCATTAGAATCTGGTTTTATATGTACCTGAAATTTTGATTATATGAATCTTGAGTGGAAAACAGTTAATTGTATTCATTGCTTTATCATTAACTACAGAAACATAGCTATTTTTGTGATGCTTGAGGTCTTGTCTATATCAAGAAACACAAAATTATGAAAATCTGAGATAACCTCAACATCCCACAGTATTAACCTTTGCCTCTGGATCCTCACTGTATAAATAGTTACGAAAACAGTAAATTCATTTATGCAACATTTGCGCTTCTGCTACCCGAATACTCTGTGTTTAACCATTTGGAATCAAAATTCTTAGCGGTTGAAATAACCGGTATGATTTTTAATTTTTTGGTTGTAGAATGAAATAGGAAGTTTTACACATGAAGAATTCTTGGAAGCAATTTCACATTATCTTGGAAACAAAATGGCTGCTATGAAGTCTAAAGATGCAGCAGAATATTGCATTTGTGGGGGAAGAAGAGAGGAAGTTATCCAACATGGCATCAGCAACTCAAGAAGCTACAGGGAAGTAGTAGATGAGCAACACAAAGAACTTCTGGTAGTAATTTTAAAATGATTAGCCTATTTCTGTCTTGAATTTCATGTCTTTTCTTTTCTTCAGCGATTGTTTTCCCTTACCCTATCATTGATAATCAGGAACTAAAGTCCTCTTTCAAAGAGACCAATTTAGAATTGAAGAGAGCTCAGCTACAATGGGATGAAGAAATTAAAAAACTAGGTGAGATTTCCTATTAAAAAGCTATAGTACTTTTTTTTTCAACATATTCCCATGTCAAAGTTAAAGTAATCAAGGAGATTTTAGATATTAATTTGCTTGATTTTTCTCAATGTCTCAGAGAGTCATGTACGTAGTCTTGAAGTTGCATCGTCTTCATACTACAAGGTTTTAGAAGAAAACCGTCGACTTTACAATCAAGTGCAAGACTTGAAAGGTATTCTTGTTTTCTTTAACTTCTGACATCCATCTAATTAGGTCTTGATGAGTATGTACGTTGGAGTAACATCTATGTTTTTCATGATTAACTCATTTTATTTTGAACTGCTGTGTCGTTTCATAGGTTCAATTCGAGTCTATTGTAGAGTCAGACCATTCTTGCAAGGACAATCTGACAGGGTGTGTGGCAGAAGAATGGATTATTTTGTTCCTTGAGTGCTAGGGTGTTTGTAGGTCTCTGCGGTAGGTTTCAGGTGCTAGTGTGGCAGAAGAATGATATGGAGATTTGTCTTTGTGATTTTAGAGTTGAGTGATTGGTGTGGAAAACTTTTTATGATTAATGGCCTTCGAGGTTTCACACCCCTCAATTTTGTAATAATTTATATTGTTATTCATCAATTTAATATAGTATTTGTTATAATAATTTTAATTTTTGGTTATTAGTATTATTATTTCAATACAATTATGATTTTATTTTTATTTTTTTGTTTTCAAAAATCGCTATACTAATAGCTATTTTTTTATATTTAAAAAACCACTATTAGTAACGTTTTTGTAAAAAAACGATACTAATAAAGTGTCTATTTGTATCTTTTTTGTTAAACGATACAAATAGGTCATAAAAAATGATACTAATAAGTTATTTTTCTACTAGTGTTTCCGTTGAAAATTTGCGAGGGAATTTTCCGTCGCAAAATAGCTAAATTTGCGAGGGAATTTTCCGTCGCAAAATAGCTAACTTTGCGAGGGAATTTTCTGTTGCAAATTTGAGAGGGAATTTTTCGTCGCAAACTCCACCAGTTTTGTCGCAAATTTTTTGCGACGGAATTGGAAATTTGCGACAAAAATTTTAGCTACGGACGTTTTGCGACAGAATGTGCTAAGTTTGCAACGGAATTTATCCGTCGCAAAATAGCTTTTATCTTGTAGTGAATCATTCAATGTCGTGGCTAAGTACAAGGCTGGGAAGGCTAATGTGGTTGCAGATGCGTTGTCAAGGAAACATAGTTTGTTAACCATAGTTGATGCTAAGGTTTTAGGCTTTGAATTGATGAAGGAATATTATAAAGGGTGATGTGGACTTTGGAGATGATTTTTAGAAAGCTTCTGAAGGTGTTCATGGTATGTTAATGATTGAGGATGGTTATTTGTTCAAAGGAAACAAGTTAGGTGTTCCAAAGTGTGCACTTCATGATTTATTAACTAAAGAGGTGCATGGAGGTGGATTGGCTTGACATTTTGGAATCAACAAAACCATGGGAGCTGTTGCAAGAACATTTTCATTAGCCAAAGATGATAAGTACAGTTTAGAATGTGATTGAGAGATGTGGGACTTGTCAGAGATCTAAGTGTACATTTCACAAAGGATTATATACACCATTACCTACACCAGAGAGACCTTGGGAGGATGTAAACATGGATTTTGTGGTGTCTTTGCCTAAGACACAAAGAAATAAGGAGCTATCATGGTGGTGGTGGATCATTTTTCTAAGATGGCATATTTTATTCCATGCACTAAGACTGAAGATGCACATAATGTAGCGCTTTTGTACTTCAGGGAAATTGTGAGATTGCATGGAGTTCCAAAAACCATTGTGTATGACAGGGATTGCAATTTCATGAGTTACTTTTGGAAGACCTTATGGAGACTGCTGGGGATGAAATTATTGTTCAGTACATCACATCATCCTCAAACAGATAGGCAAAGTGGCAAACAGAGGTAACAAACAGAATTCTTGGTTCATTATTGCGGGGTTTAGTGAGCTAGACTGCGAGAGATTGGGATGTGAAGCTGTGTCATGCTGAGTTTGCTTACAATAGGACACCTACTTATGCCAACAAGTATTCTCCTTTTCAAGTTGTTTGTAGAGTAAATCCTTATATTCCAATTGAATTGATTGCTTTGCCAAGAGATAACAATTGGAGTGGGATGTAGAGAAGCAGGCTACTCAGATGATTAAGCTACATCAATAGGTGAATGAAGCTTATAAGAAAAAAATAAACAAGGGGAGCAGGGGTAACGTGTTTCAACTAGGAGATTTGGTTTAGGTGCACTTGAGGAAAGAAAGGTTTCTAGGAAAGAGGAAAAAAAAGTTGATGCCTAGAGCTGAAGGACTTTTTAGAGTTTTGGAGAGGTATGGTGATAATGCTTATAAAACTGATATACCTGGAGACTATTGTTGAGTTTCTAGCTTGTGTTTTGAATGATGACAAACTACACTGAACTATTATATTATATGCAATTTTCTGTTTGCATGTGCAGGTATTAATGAAATAAGTTCAATGGATGATAAGATGAAGCTCATGAAGCCAAGTCTTGAAGTTTGCATGAAGACCAAGTTCATAGAGTCATACACTTAAGTCTTAGATGCAATGTAAGTGGTATGAAGGTTTATAGATGCACTATAAAGGTTGAGATTAGAGAGATGAAATAATTGTGGACGACAAGGAACCTTAGTTACTTGTCATACAGAATTACAAGTAAACTTGGCTGACTGGAACAATCTGGAACAGTGTTGAACCAGTCTTCTCGAGTTTTGATGTGAATTTGAGTACAAGTGAGATATCCTATATCAATCGTATAGTGGATGAACCAATTAACCTTATACTGAATCCTATCGGGTTTGATAAAAATAAATTGCAGGTATGAGTGTCCATGGTGAAGATTAATGACACTGTGGATGAGAGTGGTGGTTTCCTAAGCCAACACCATTAGTCACTTATACATTGCATTGGTGGAGTAAGGTGTTAATTGTAATATGCTTATCCATCATTTTAATATGTTTGATTAGATATTGGATTAAGTACTTTACAGGATGGATACTGATGGTGGTTCCAGGGAACAAGTTGGTTTGGTCCATGAGTTTTTTCCACTTCACTTGATAGGGTTTTTCTCATTTTAATTTGGACATCATTGCTTTTTAGTGTGTGAGTCTTTTTAGATAGAGTTTTCCTTCAAAAGTATCTTTGGAGCATGGTGAATGGTTTCTTGAATGTTTCTTGATTAAAAGATCCAATCTTCGAAGGTTTCTTGATTTAAAGATGCATTCTTGGAAGAGTTCTTGAAAAATCAAGAAAATGGTGAAGAATTTTTTATGCGTGTTTTGGCGATCACAAAAACGATTCTTGGGCTTCATTTTGGCGAGCTTCCACGAGATAAAATTGAAGATTTTATTTTGTTTATTTCATTTCTAGATAGTTTGTTAGAAAAGATTTTTGTTTGTTAGGATTTGTGCAAAATGATTCAAGATAAGGATCAAGTTGTGCAAGTTGCTTAGGTGGAAGGTTGGTTTTGTGGATAAGCACTAAAGGGGCGTATTTTTTTATTGGTTGCAAGTTGTCTAAGTTAGTTAGGGTTGTTATTAAGTTGTTAGGATATTTAACTATAAATAGCCTAAGGATTCTATGTAACAACATAAGTTTTATTAAGTGGCTCAATGACTGGGTGACACGCGGCCCAATACGGGAGTGACGCGTGGCAATATCAAATCAGCTGAAGAAGGAATGACACATAGATCTGCAGGACAAAGCCTATCACTATTAGGCCCACCAAGTTAACCTAACAGTCAATCCAACGATCATGGATGTGACACGTGTCAACATCTTATGCATAGTGTAATTCTCGAGAAGCCTATAAATAGATCCCTTTTTTACTGCTTTAGGGGACAGATTTACGTCAGCAAACAGAAGCATTCACCAGTAAGAGTTTCTCTGTCTAGGGTTAGAGTTTCTCTCTCTAGATTAATGTTAATTGACTGTTCAAACTGAAATTATTTATTGAATATTTGATTATATAAAAGCAAATCACTCTGTGTTGTAGCATTGTATTTGAGTCCACACATCTCCCTCGATATTATACAAATTTCCCTAAAACAGGTGGCGCCGTCTGAGGGGATAGGATACTATACAATGGCATCACAGGGTATCCCTACAGAAGGTATTTCAACTTCTAGGATACAGCATCCTCCTAGGGAACACAATTCCCAAGACGAGGTGTTATTAATGGAGGATGAACCTTCAACCAGTGATGAGGAGGATGACCAACCTCCTCGAAGGGAGGGGAAGGCCCCCCGAGGGGAGGCTCAGTCTGAGGAACATTCCCCCACAAAGGAAGCTCTGGTATCCATGGCGGAGTTGAAAGAGATGATGTCTGAATTTAGGCACTCACTTGTTTCTCAAGTGACGAGCTTGGTTCTCCAGTCCACTACGATACCCAAGACTAAAACTAAGTCCAAGACCAAAAAAGCAGTGGGGATAAAAACTCCAAAGAGAGGAATCATTGAAAAAATTTCCACTAAGACTCCCGAGGTCGACTGGAAAAAAGCTGCCCAACGTGCTACACAAGCGAGGATGACTAGGAAACCCCAGAGGGAATTATCACAAACCTTTCTAGATGCTAGGGATTACCTTCATGCCAAGAGGTTGGAAAAAGAGATGGGTGCGGCCACTTCTGAAGCAGCATCCACTGCTTTGATGTCTGACACGGACATCAATCCTCGCTGGGGGCAATGGACTCACCATTACGAATGACACCGAATGGCCTCGCCTATCTCGAGAAGTACGGAGTTTCATCATCCAAACAAGGGGTATGAAGAAGAGGAAGTGGAATATATCCCGGAGCATCATCAATCCCATCGGGAACCACA
Source organism: Suaeda aralocaspica (assembly GCA_016808085.1). NCBI lineage: Eukaryota > Viridiplantae > Streptophyta > Magnoliopsida > Caryophyllales > Amaranthaceae > Suaeda > Suaeda aralocaspica. The sequence continues at coordinate 1,247,312 of PYUH01000187.1, read as the reverse complement.
AGCGAAACGTGAAGTGGTACCCTCGCGTACACTAACAAACAATCAGCTTCCCACCCCGACCATGGGGTGGAAGTCTCCCTTCTCAGTTGCCATCCTAACTGCTCCTAAAGTACGAGAGGTTAAGGCTCTCAATATGGACCCCTATGATGGTACAACTGATCCGGATGATCACTTGTCCACTTACAAGCATTTGATGTATGCTCAGTCGGCTGATGATGCCACCTGGTGTAAGTATTTCCCTGCTACTCTGAAGGGGGTAGCTCAGCGTTGGTTCAACACTTTAGCTGAAGGTAGCATTAACAATTTTACTGAATTAAGTATGATCTTCTCTCATCACTTCATTGCAAACAAGCATGAAAGGAAGACAAGTATGCACCTAGGGAAGGTGATACAAGGTCCTAACGAAAGTTTGAGATCGTATGTAAAGAGGTTCAATTTGGAAATGCTGCAAATACCTAATCTTTCTGAAGGGGTGGCCTTTGACAACTTTGTCAAGGGATTACATTCTTCACGGTTTAAGTTTGATGTGGTGAAGAAGGGCATCCGAACCCTTTCGGAGATTTTGATGGAAGCCGAGTCATACATTCATGCTACTGAGATCTGCTCCACAACCAAAGCCGAAAAAGTTGAGAAAAAAGAGAAGTCTCACCCCAAGGCATCTGAGCCTAGCCCGACCAAGAGGAAAGACGAGAAAAGACAAGGTGTGTGGACCATTGGAAATTCCACTAAGGACACCCCACCTACCCACAGAAGAGGGCTAGGCCGTACGAACCTGCCTATGAGTTTACCAAGGACTCATACCACATCCTTATGGAAATTAAGTACAAGTTTGAATTTGAGGCTCCTCAACCACTGAGAGGGCCAGCCCGCTTTCGAAACAACAACAAATATTGTCATTATCATAAGGATGTGGGCCATGAAACCAATGATTGCAATAACCTGAAAAGGTTGTTAGATAAGCTGGCAGGGAAGGGTATGCTGGATCAATATGTCGTAAAGTCGAAGTATAAGTTTCAAAGAAAAGGCACAAACAAGGCCACTGATGACCCTGACACCGACGCGGATGTGGTGCATGTGATTGCTGGGGGGGTTTGCCTCTGGAGGTCCTACCATAAAAGGGACGAAGGAATACCTGAGAAATCTTTCCCAAGTGGGGGTTCCCAGCAAAAAAGAGAATGATGAAGACTTCCCTGATGTTATGATCTGTGAGAAAGATAGGGGTGAGGTGAGAACTCCCCATGATGACCCTCTAGTGGTTGAAATGAAGGTAGCAAATCTGCGAGTCAGACGAATCCTTATAGATACTAGTAGCTCAACAGACATCATAAGTATGGCCTGTTTGGAGAAGCTAAAATTCCCTGAAAATACTCTCCAGCCAATAAGACATCCAATTATTGGTTTTGGGGGCGGTATAATCCATCCTTTTGGCTCGGTTACCCTGCCATTAAGGGTGGGTACCAAGGAGCAACCAAAAAATCTCTTTGTGAGATTTCTTGTAGTTCATGAGCAAATGGCCTATAATATCATTTTGGGGAGACCCACCTTGAATTCAATCAAAGCAGTAGTAGTTCCTCACCTTATGTTGATGAAATTTGTTTGTAATGATGGGACAATCAGCACTCTACGGGGTGATCAACAGACTGCAAGAGAGTGCTACTTGACGATGTTAAAGGCATCAACCCCCAGTCAGGCCAAAGAGAATGCACCGCAGGCCAAGAAGCGGAAAACAGATGAGATTGAGCCTAAGTCTGTTATGATCATTCGTGATATGTGCATACCGGATGAGTTGAGGCCTCAGTCAGCGGGGGAGTTTGTTGAGGTTTGCTTAGAAGAAGCAAGACATGACAGGGTTCTCAAGGTGGGACAAGTACAGGCTCCCGAACAGCAAGAGAAAATTGTAAATTTGTTGAAAGAATTCAACAATGTGTTTTCCTTCCATGTGAGTGAAATGTCGGGCATAGATCCCAGGGTAATGGTTCATCGCCTGGAAGTCAGGCCAGATGCTAAGCCTGTTAGACAGAAGAAGAGAAACCATGGAAAGGCTAGAAACAAGGCAGCAACCGAGGAGGTCCAGAAGTTATTGGACGCTGGGTTCATTCGTACATGTGACTGTCCTGACTGGGTTGCCAATGTGGTCTTAGTGCCAAAGCCCAATGGGACATGGCGTATGTGCGTTGACTATACCGATTTGAACAAGGCATGCCCCAAGGACAGTTTCCCTTTGCCTAAAATTAATCATTTGGTTGATTCGATGGCGGGGCATGCCCTGGTGAGCTTTATGGACGCAAACTCTGGGTTTCATCAAATTCCATTATGGCCCGATGATCAAGAGAAAACGGCTTTTGTGACCGAATATGGACTATATACTGTTACAAGGTGATGCCCTTTGGTTTGAAAAATGCACCAGCCACGTTCCAAAAGCTCGTCATCAAGGTCTTTAAAGATCAGCTGGGAAGAAATGTTGAAGCCTACATTGATGACATTATTGTAAAAAGCAAAGGAAAGGAGGATCATGTGAATGATTTGAGAGAAACTTTTGAAAACCTTCGCAAGTATAATATGAAACTAAATCCGAAAAAGTGTGTTTTTGGAGCGGATTCTGGAAAGTTTCTTGGATTTTTGATTGATCAAAGAGGAATTGAGGCCAATCCGGACAAGATACAAGTTGTCACTAATATGACTTCCCCACGCACTATGAAAGAAGTCCAACGGTTGACTGGATGTCTGGCGGCACTTGGTAGGTTTTTGTCTAAGTCTGGAGACAAGTGCCACTTTTTCTTCGACACTATTAAGAAGAAAGCAAAGTTCGAAAGGACGAAGGATGCTGAACAAGCCTTGATACGCCTAAAATCTCATTTACATACCTTACCACGGCTTGTCAGTCCCTTGCCCAAGGAACCCCTTTACTTGCCATTTCAGAGTGGTCGGTTAGTGCAGTTTTGGTGGCAGAAAGGGAGGGGTTGCAGATCCCAGTCAATTTTGTAAGTCTTGTCCTCAGAAATGCGGAGCTAAGGTATTCCGAGGTTGAAAAGTTTGGTCTGGCACTTTTCATGGCATCAAAGAAGTTAAGGCCATATTTTATGGTACACCGCATTGTCATATATATTGATCAGACCATTCACCAAAATGGAATCTTCGGGAAGGATGCTCAAGTGGGCGATAACACTACGAGGGTTTGACTTGGTATTTGAACCTCGAAAAGCTATAAAGGGGCAGGCGTTGGCAGATTTCATAGCAGAACTGATAAGGCCTCAATTCCCACCAAACCTTTCAAGGGTATGGAAAGTCCATGTTGATGGGTCCTCCACCCAAAATGGCTGTGGAGCAGGGTTGATTTGTGAATCTCCAGAAGGAGATAAGTATGAGTACGCTCTTCGTTTCAAATTCCATGCCTCCAACAACGAGGCGGAGTACGAAGCTGTTTTGGCAGGTGTTCAAATGTGCAAAGCGGCAGGTGCCGAAGAAATTGAAGTGATTTCTGATTCACAGTTAGTCCTAAGTCAAGTTAATGGAGAGTATGAAGCTAGGGATGATACCATGGCTTGGTATTTGGAACTTGTAAAGGGGGAAATCAAGGTTATGAAACATTTCTTTATCACACAAGTACCCAGATCTGAAAATCATCAGGCGGATGCCCTTTCAAAATTAGCTTCTTCAGCACTTTCCGACACCCCCAGGACGGTATTCTAGGATGTTAAACAACAAAGAAGCATTGATGTACTGGAAGTCCAGGTGCTAGATAGGACTTCCACATGGATGAATGATATCTGGGCATACAAGATGAATGGCACACTACCAGCTCATCGGAATGAAAGTAAAAGAGTAAAAAAGAACGCTGAAAGGTTTGAGTTTATCAATGGGGAGTTGTTCAAGCGGGCATACTCAAAGCCCTTGCTTAAGTGTATCAAACCAGAGGCTGGACGGGAAGTTCTTGATGACTTGCATAGAGAGGTATGCAGCAACCACATAGGTGGAAGGGCCCTAGCAGAAAAGGCATTAAGGCTTGGTTATTTTTGGCCAACCCTAAGCGAGGATGCGATGAGGATAGTGAGGTCATGTGACAAATGTCAAAAGCATGCCCCATCAATCCATCAACCAGCAAACGTTCTAAACCCCATCGATAGTCCAATACCTTTTGCAAAGTGGGGAATAGATATCTTGGGTCCCTACCCTCCGGCGTCTGGACAGAGAAAATATGTTTTTATGGCAGTCGACTATTTCACGAAGTGGGTCGAAGCCGAAGCGGTAAAGAATATCAAAATGAGTGATGTAAAAACGTTCATCTGGAAGTTCATTCTAACTAGGTATGGAATGCCTCAGGCCATGGTGTTTGACAATGGTAGGCAGTTTGAGACAGATAAGTTAAAAGACTGGTTAGCTGATCAAGGTGTATCAAGTTACTTTGCCTCAGTAGGTTACCCGCAAGCAAATGGTCAGGTAGAGTCATTTAACAAAATCATCACTGTGGGAATCAGAAAGAAGTTGGAGAAGGTGAAGGGTTTATGGGCTGATGCGTTGCATAATATTTTATGGTCAATACGTACAACAGCTAAAGAACTCCACTGGGGAGACACCCTTTCTCCTTGTGTATGGGGCAGAAGCAGTCTTACCAATCGAGCTATGTGAGCCAACCCTTCGCGTAATGTTGTATAATGAGGAGGCCAACTGGGAGGCCATGAAGATTGCATTAGATTTGCTACCAGAGACAAGGGGCAATGCCACCCTAAGACATGAGAAATATAGGTTTAGAATGAATCGGGCATACCAGAAGAAGGTTAAAATTCGGCCGCTCAGAAAAGGGGATTTTGTATTGCACAAGATGGAAGTCGTAGGGCGAGCCAATGAGGAAGGGAAGTTAACTCTGAACTGGGAAGGACCATACCGTGTTGTTGAAGAAATTCGAGACGGGACGTACCGTCTTGAAACGCCAAATGGAGTACTAGTCTTAAGGACTTGGAATGCGGCTAATTTAAAGAAATACCATTTCTAGCATGCCTTAGATGTTGTTTTACAACTAGACAGCCTGGAAACCTTAAAGCCAAAGATGCTGCTTGGCAGCTAGGCCTCTTTTTGTATTTGCCTTAGATGTTTTGTACTTAGGCATTTTGATGAATAAACTCGTTTACCCATGTCATGTTGAAAAACTTGAATGTATGGCATGGTTTACTTAATTAAATTAGATGTATAGTTGATTCCATTTTTGTTCATCACTTAGGTGCTAAATATACAGGATAAACAGAGAAGTTCATAGTGATCCCCTGTCCAATCAAAGCCACTCACAGAGAGCAGCTCGGACAACATAGTTTTCTCCCTACCATAACAATCAGAGAAGGACACCGATAGTCTGGAGACTTCCAAATTTTGTTATAGGAGAAGAGTTTGGCCACCGATGCCTTCTCGTCCCAAATTTGGCTTAAATCTTGTTGGCCACGTAAGGCCAATAAGTAGCTAGCTTACTCAAGTCCTTACCCGATGTTTAGAGACCGTGGAGGGATATACATTGCAGAGACTCAATTCGGCATACAGAAGCCGAATTGATAGCAATATCAAACTTCATTGCAGAGACCCAATTCGGCATATAGAAACCGAATTGATAGCAATATCAAACTTCATTGCAGAGACCCAATTCGGCATAAAGAAACCGAATTGATAACAATATCAAACTTCATTGTAGAGATCCAACTCGGTATACAGAAGCCGAATTGGCAGCAAATTCAAAATCTATTACGGAAACCTAAGTCGGTATACAGAAACCGAATTGGTAGCGAATCTAAAGCATTCTCCAACAAACTTATTCAGTACTAAAAGTTCAAATTGGTACTTAACTACTGCTACTAACCTATATCTCATCCGGTGTTTATGGAACTATCCACTCGGGATCTGAACACCGAAGAGTTCACGAGTTTACTAACTCTACACGTTAACGTAAGGGATGTGACCAACACTGATGTGTCAATACGGATCACGAATGAATCCCTATACTTGAAAAGTGCTAAAATTGAAATTGCTGAAGATTTCAGCCATACACACTCCCTTGATCAACACAATCTAGTTTAGGGACAAATATGGTAGTAAACTAGATTTATTGTTTGGGGCATGGAGACTGACACATTCACCAATTTCAGGGGCAGCAATATGCCAAGGGATGGTCTACTTGGCAAAATTCAAAGTTTACAAGGACAAAGGGTTAAACTATGTGGAATGCCGAGTGATCATCCTTACTTCAGAAATTCAAATGCTAAACTGAAAACAAAATCTAGCATGCTGAATGATGAATTGCACTTGTAAGTTTTTGCAAGACGAAATGCAAAAATGAGTAAACCCAAAAATATATGATAATACCAAAAGTAAACATCATATATATAACAGATGGCACGGTATTAAGAAGCACCAAACCATTAATATTCAAAAGTCTGGTGAGTGAATCACCAAACCAAATCATTGTTAAAAAATTACAAACTGGTCATAAAAGGACCAGCCAATACCCAAAGTTTGATAAAAGCTAAAAATATTAAAAAGCTTTAAGGAAGGGGGGAGGAGCTTCATTCTTCGTCTTCTTCCTCATCATCATCATCCTCCTCGGGCTCTTGAAAGAAAGGCTCGGGTTGCCCGGCAGCATCTGCAGCAACCTTCAAGGGAGCCCAATCCAGATAGGGTTGGAACCATGAGAAGGCGTTTTCAGGGAAAGCTTTTTCCCACGCCACCTGAAACAATTTCTGTTGAGCAATTTCAGCCTCCTGGATGGCGGCTGCGATCTTCACTAGGACGAGCAGGTTGGCCTACTCGTGCTCCTTGACAGCTTGGTCTAGTGTCTCCTTCTCTTTGAGGAGGGATGCATTTTCCTTCTCTAAGTCATCAGCCTTTTCAGCCGATGCCTTCCATTGTTCAGCATTGGAGAGGGTGTCATCCCTCTCCTTTATGAAAGCATCCCTCTCTAGTTCCACCTCCCTACATCTCGCCTCGGCCTTAGCAAGTTCGGCCTGGAGGTTGACAATGCTGGCCGCCTGTGCATCCATGGTAGCACGAGAGGTTAGGTCAAGTTTACAAGTCCTAAACATGGTGGTATTAATCACCGTCTTTACCTCTCCCCGAGCCTCCTTAAGCTCTCGCTCAGTTCGGGCTTTCCATTCTTTGGCTGCATCTAGCCGAATGATAGCCTGCACTTAACAAATTCAGTTAGAAGAATGGGAGAAATATATATGGATAAAGGACGAAAATGAATGGGTAAACATACCTCTAGGAGAGCATACTGCATAGGGTTAATCGCCCCCTCATAGCAATTCTTCATAGAGCTTCGGTATTCAGGGGGGACGATCTTCATGATCTCCTTGATGAGCTTTGGCCTTTCAAGGCCGGGGATGCCTTGTAGAGGACGAAGATAGTCACCCTCCTCTCCTTCGGTCTCTGCCGATTCTGCAATAGCCAAAGGCAGTGGTTTAGAGCCATCAGGACCTTGCGATCCTACATCACTTGCTTCTGCAAGTAATGCCTGCACGCGGTCAGTAAAGAACTTACCACCAACGCAGGCATGGAGATTATGTGCCATTTCTTGCAAAGACGAAGGGATGACTTCTTTGGCCCCTTGACTAAGGCCGGCCAGAGCATCGGAGGAAGGAGCGGCAACCCCCTCTTTCCCCTTTCGGGAGACGCCAGTCAACACCACTGCTCCGGTTGGAGGAGTAGTAGTGGACACCTCCGCCTCCGCGGCGTCCCTCTGACGAGGTTTCTTGCTCTTTTTGGTAGAGGCCGAAATGGCCGGCCTCTTCTTGCTAACCTTCCTCGTCACCTGGGAAGGGGCACCACTCTCCTGAAAAGAACACAAGAAACAAGAGATGAGTAAAAATCCTCTAACACAAGGACTCAATTCGGTATCTCTAATCCGAGTCAATAAAAAATTAATGTGTTCCATTAACACCCTACTCGGTATGCTAATAACGAATGGGAAAGATTTTGGTACCCCACACATACCTAATTCGGTACCCTAATGGAATAAGAGGATAAAACAAAAAAGTAAATCACTCCATAACTTACCTGTTCGGCCTATGCATGCCGAACAGGGTGATTGTGAAATCACTTCACAACTTACCTGCTCGGCCTATACATGCCGAGCTGGGTAATTGTGAAGTCACCTCACCAAGCCTCTATGCAGCATATAGAAGCCGAAGAGGGTGGCTGCATAAAAGTTTAAAATGCATACTCATGGTCTACATACACAAAATGAGTAGTACAAAAAAAAAAAAAAAAGTAGCTCATTTTCAGGTTACATGCCGAATACAAAACTACCCTTAAAACCTAGAATTGTTCAGAAGTATGAGCAAGACGAAAGTTACCTCGGTCACCTTGCGACGGTCCCGCCATTCCTGGTTCTTTAGCTCAAAAAGCTCATCCAAGTACTCATCACCCGTCTTTTCTCCCTTCTGGCTCGGGGTTAGTTGGCTCATTGCTTCATCTACAAACAACCAGGAAAAATTGATTAATTATGTAAAACTTTAACAAAAATTAGCAAGTATGAGAAGACTGACGGTATCTGAACTACCTCTAGGCATGCTTAAAGAAAGGCCACATGCTGACAAAAAAGTGTAGCTCCTAAACAAAGTAAAATCTGGCACCCACACCACTTGAACAAAAACTGTCTTGTTCCTACCTCCCTTCATTTTCACAGTCACTTGCCGGTTACCGAAAAGCTTGTGTTCAAAAATGAAGTCAAACTTTGGATGAATGGGGGGAAGGTTTGGGTTCTTACCAGCCAGATAGGGGTTCTCAATCCACTCGTTCAGAGAGTCAGCCATACCCTCTTGGCTGATGTGAACGTAGAAGAAGCGGTGTCTCCACCTTTTCCATTTGTTTGGCTTGGAGGCTGTCATCATGAAATTTTTCCTGGAAGAGATGACATACCAGTCATCTCGCTCTGTGTCCACACGCGTGATCGAATGCATGTGGCAGAAACCAGCAAAGTCCAGGGGGATTCCCCTCAACTCACATGTGGCAATATAGCCAAGAATGATCGTCCAGGAGTTGGGGATGAGTTGCCAGAGTGCAACTCGGTATCCCTCCAGGAGGGTAATGATAAAGGGATGAAGGGGAAATCTCAACCCTAGGTCAATAGCCGCCTCATATACTTGGACGGTCTTATCAGGAAGAACGATGATGGATGCCCCAGCAGGGGGCACACTTATCTTAAAACCAGGTCCAAAGGCACATGTCCTCCTATAGACCTCTAACTCACTCTTGTAATGATCACTAAAACTTTTCTCTAAGAAACAATTGCTGGGTGTATAGACTGGCTTGGATGACGATTCTCCTTCGTCGTCCTCACCATCCTCTTCACTTGAAGAGGATGAGGCTTCGGGCTCCTCCTTCTCAGGGGGCGGATGAGGGTCAATCAAATGTTGTTGAGCAGCTGTAGAATTTAATAAAGGATGATACCCTTCTACTGATACAGCATCCGAAACTTCATGAGCAGGGACCCAGAAGCTACCTGATCCTTCGAACACCCTGGCCGCTTTCTTTGTCCGTGCCATCGAAGTACCCTGCACAGGTACAGACACAAAAGCAGGCCCATCAGCATAATGATCAATCATACAAAACTTTAATGTATGAAAAGGCCCTTATACGAACGATTCCTCTGTCTCCATGGAAGGGTTTGACCTTTCAGGGGACGGAATCAGTCTGTAAGACTCAATGGGAGTGGAGGTGAGTGATTGACCCAAGGCACTAGATTCGGTGTCCGAATTAAAAGACATAAGTACTAAAATGAAACGTAAAGAAAAAAATAGATGGAGTGGTACCTGAGTGGATGGAAAAGGCTTGATATAGGAATGCCGAGTTAAAGGATGGTCTTGAAGGAGAAATGTCAGTAAATTTGCAGGCTTGAAATGATGTGTTTCACACTTCTCTCTCTACAAGGTTCACCACAACTTCTCTCTCTTCAGCTCAGTAGATTCTCTCTCAAGAAATAAAAATGCAAGTAAAAATGGAAAGTGGATGAAGATTGTTAGTATTTATAGGAAATGAAAAGAAGGTGAAAAGTTGCTACTCATTTTCCCCCAAAAAAATTTGGATTACTCCATGAGCTTAGGCCCATGGGAGTCTTTGAGGCTTGTTCAAAAGGGGTTTAAAGTGGGGTCCAGGTCTAGTTCGACACCCCTTTTAAAGGGGCAAATGTTGTGGGGTAGTTTACCCTAATACGTGGCCCAATGACTGGGTGACACATGGCCTAATAACTGGGTGACACATGGCTCAATGATTGGGTGACACGCGTCCCAATACGAGAGTGACGCGTGGCAATATCAAATCAGCTGAAGAAGGAATGACACATAGATCTGCAGGACAAAGCCTATCACTAAGGCCGAGTGACGCGTGGCAATTATCAAGAAGGAATGACCCAAGAGATCTCGCAGCTTCATTGTCATGTTCATGTCGAGATCAGCTTTATAGTAACAATGATTGTAATTGATTGAGGAAAGACTTTTAGTTACAAATCTTATAGCGGCTAATGATAATTAATACTTAGTTTAATTAGTAATGGCCATTAGTTATGGTTCTATTTTTTTGAGGAAGATGAAGAGGAAGGAGGAAAGGGGGTAGTGAAGGTGTGGCTGTGTGAGCGTGGAATTGTGTAGTGGTGGGGTGAAATGGTGGTTGGGTTTTGGTAATTATTTAATTGAAAATATATTAGTCATAATATATAGGCATATAGGCGATACACCCTATAGCTATATTAAATCTACATTTTTATTTAATTAAATCTACTTGCAAATTGGTTTCAATAAATAGATGAAAATTTATTAACACGAAGTATAGGTAAAAACCATATTTACTCTTAGTTAATATAAAAAAATCATTAATTTTCTTTTAAAAATAATATTTTTTTTATTTATATTTTCACATACCCATATTCTATGATTTTTTTGCTGTATTGCGTACCAGTTTTCGTACGTGTACCCGTTTCCACACCCGATATTTTCAGATTATACGACTCTTAAATTATGAGTACATATACACGATTCTTACGAATCTACCCTGATCGTCTTACGACTAAGATTACAGATTTCAGATTAAACTACCTTAATCATACGAATCTTAGAAATTCATGATAAGAAAGGCATCAAACCCGGCGGCTAAATGTATAAGAAACCCGGCGACTATGCTTCTTTCCCGAACACGGTATAAAACCTCTTGACTAACGCCTTCTTTTGTTGACAGAGTGGCCCCGAGTGACAACTAGACTTGTCAACTAGTAACGGAAAGAAGCCCTTAAACTATAGGGGCTTCTCACTCAACCCAAACCTTATTCTTCGGAATGGCAAGGAGTAGAAAGGGGGGCTTTTAGGCGTTAGGCATGAGAAAGAAAGGGCATCGTTCTCGGCTGGCCGGACATTGGAGTCGGCGCTCTCCTTAACCGGATCAATTAGAGCTAGATATTTGAAACTTCCGAAGGAACGAGGAACCTCATGAGAACTTGATCACACAAGGCCAATCGAAGGGCTTTCTTCGCTCGAAAGACGAAACTAAACTAGCGCTTTCTTTCTATACGAGAATCATCGTTCTCTATCTGATATTTCTATTTGTTTTCGCTCGCGAAAGGGTACGCCCACAGATCGCTAGGAACGAGAAAGGAAAATTCTAAAAAAGCATAGGGATTCACCTTCAAAGTTTGCTCACCGCGCTCAACGCACGTTAGAAAGGCGTGTAAATGTGCTTTTCGAGCTTGTCGCATGCTTTTTCAAGTTGGGTCGATAGGCACAGAAGAGAACANAGAGAACGAAGCAACTCGACCTACGGGAGAGGAGTGACTGGCGGTGTTTAAGTTGGCTGAGTGGTGGGATATTTTCTGGTTTGGTTGGACCGTAACAATTGGCTGTTAAATAACAAGTCCAGGGATGTGGGAAGGAGCTTGAATAGTGCTATCGTAATTGTTGGTTAATATAAGAAAAGAAGGCTATGGACCTCTAGGACTGAGTTTCCGCAGCGTAATAGTTGGACCCCTCCGCCTCATGGTGTGTGTAAAAGAAATGTTGATGCTGCTGTGTGGGACGACAAAGGTTGGGGCCTGGGAGCTGTTATGCGTGACGATGCCGGGGATGTGTTAGCTGCAACGTGCACTCTTCGGGAAGGTAGGTGTTCTGTTGAAGTGGCCGAGGCTTTAGCGGCTTTGCATGGATTGCTATGGATTTAGATGTTTACTTCTTGAATCTTTTGGTTTAAAGCTTTATGCCGCTTTACAGTATAGAAAGTTTGAGAATGGTTAAGTAGTTAAGGACATTTTGTATTTAGCTTCGATGTGCTCCTCCTTATCCCTCCCCCATGTAATGAAAAAGAGAAGGAAGGGTTTCAAGTTCTCTTGCGTAGGTCGAGTTGCATTCGCTCCTTCTTCTAAGTCTGATGTTCCGGCCGTTCTAACGTCACTTTAGCCCCTATCATTGGCCTATGGAGGCGCCCGTCGCTTAAGGTTCATAGTCGCTCTGTCTTCTCCTTTGCTGCTTTGAAGGAGTTTGAAGGTAGGCCTTATACATTTAGCCGCCGGGTTTGATGCCTTTCTTATCATGAGTTTCTAAGATTCGTATGAATCAAGGTAGTTTAATCTGAAATCTGTAATCTTAGTCGTATGACGATCAGGGCAGATTCGTAAGAATCGTGTATATGTACTCATAATTTAAGAGTCGTATAATCTGAAAATATCATACTGATGGTTATAATCTTAAGACCCATTTAAATATATATTAAAATCAACATCAATCTAGATTAAATTAAAATCAACATCAATCTTAACTCCTTGTCTTATCACTCCCTTGATTATTAAGGGGTTCTAGTTCTGCATATCCCTTAATTTAACTTAGTTAATTTGAGTACAATAGTTATTTCATTCATGCCAAAAAAAATGCATCTTTACTTATGCCATCACCTCGTTGACCATTGGACAAACTTTTCTTGCCAAACTGTAGACACCTAATTTAGTCCCCGGTCGCGTGGTAAGACTCCATGATGGACAATAAAACCCAATTCTCTAGATTATTGGACAATTGATGTTATTGGACTTAATTTTACTATTTTTCTTAAATTACAAAATATTTTTAAAAAAAGCCCATTTATATTATTGGATATTTATATAAGCCCCATATTAGATTAAAAAATGAGAAGAGTTTTAGCGTAGCGCGACTAAGTTAGTCGCGCTGACGCAGCAGCGTGACAAGCAAGCCAGTGCTAGTAGCTTGTGTCACGCTAGCTGGTCAGCGTCACTAAACTTGTAATGCTACCTGGCTAGCGTGATAAAACCTGTCGCGTTACACATTTTTCTTATAAATACCCTTTTTTCTCCTCTAAAACGATCCTCTTGACTCTCTTGATTTTACTACCCATTCTCACACTTCCAAAACCGACATTCTCTCATTCTCCTGAACCTACTTTCTCTCTCTTTTTTCTCCTTTTCTCTTTACACTTAAACTTTTCTCCATCAAATCATTTTTTTATTTCATTTCTAATAAAGGGGGTTAATTTCTTATTATTACGAATTAAATTCGAAACTTTGTCCAAATTAATACTCGAAGAAACAATAATCAAGCGAGAAGTGTAAGTTTTCTGAGAGTCTTAAATTAAACTTTATGTATTGATTGTTGTATTTATTTATTTGTATATTTATTTCTTTTTTTTACAATGTTTTTGTTAAAGGGCTTAATTTGAATTAATTGATCACATTAAACTAAGATAATTTTTGGACAAATTGTATCATGCTAGGAACCTTGAATTAATCTTATTGACGATTTGACTAAATTAATTAGTTTTATATGATTTCACCATAATAATAGTAATTTTGTGTTAGGTTGTAAATTATTATTGTGGTTCTTTATATAACTTGTGTATAATTGAGAGGAAACTAGTAATGGCCGCCTACGGGCTAATATGACGCACTCCGCCATATTAATACCTTCACCCCCGAATCCAATCTTTGGTTCGTAAGATCATAACTTGGAGTCATCCCCATGGGATCGAAAGGATTATTCGTGCAATTTAGATTATCGTCCCGTATTAGTGTCCCATTCGTAATCAATCTAAATACACGGTTTATAAGTTTGATTCCTAAAACTCATTGGCGACTCCTTACTAGCGTCGTCTGTATCTGTTGATGTTATCTCACTCGAAAAAAGATAATTAAAAATTAAAAAAACACTAAAATAGCGTAGCGCGACAGACTTTGTCACGCTAACGTCGCAGTGTCACAAAGTTTGCTGCGCTACACCAGCATCGTGAAAAACCTTGTAGCGCTGCACAGTCAGCGTGACAAACTTTGTCACGCTACCACGCTAGCGCGGCTGAAATTCCTGCGCTCCTGTTTTGTTGCAAAATACTCTTCTCTCTCTAATCTAAGTATCTAACCCTTGTAAAAAAAAAGCATTGATGATGATATATGGGTACAAGGTTAACTATAAAGTTGCTAATTGCGCTCTTAATTCTCTATCTTTCAAATCAATAATCAACTTAATGCTTAAATTGCTCATCTATACTATAACTAAAATAAGAACCACTTAAGAAAACCCTGCCACGTGTTGAAATCTCATCAATCGTTTTCCCTCCAAAAACACCAATCAATTTATTTTATGTACTTTTTTTTTGGTTGTTGTTAGCTTATGCTCATTTTTATTTTTATTTATTATAAATATATGTCTTTATAATAATACCTTTGGGTACCAATTTAGTTATTGGTGCTTGAAACTTAATGTTTTTAGAAAAATTAATTAAATATCCAATACTATACTCCATTTTGATTTTTATAGTACGAGCAATTTTTTAACGAATTATTTACTCAAACTAAAAAAATCTTAAATTTTTAAATAAAATATTTGACACTTAATTTCATTGCAATATTGTTTTATATTTTTTTTAACATTGCACTTTTGTTTTTTTTCCTCAATCCTCTGTTTTTATATTTGATTTTTTTTTACTTCGAAATATTTTTATAAGAACAATGTCACTATGTTTTAAATTGTCATTGAATAATTTTGAAAAGCTTTTAAAAACAACATTGATATACAATTTTTTATGTCGAAAATCATTTAACTATACCAGTTTTTGCACATAATCGTGCATCGAACAAGAGTTGAACTAGTTTCATACTCAAACAAATACTCTTCTCTGTCTACTCTTAGTATCTAACTCTTGCAAGGAAGTAAATCAGAGGTTTTGAATAATTAATGAGATTTTCCAAATGGTACCCTTGAACTATGGGCTTTTCCAAATAGTGCCCTTTTTTTTTGACTTTCTTCCAAATGGTGCCCTCAAAGTTTATTACTATTCATTTCTGTAACCATGCTGTTAAGTGTGCATTAATTAAAGTTGGTGTTTGCTTAAAATATTAATTAACGCTCCTTATTTACTCCTAAATTTAATTCCCTCCAAAGTTTAATTTATTTTCCCTCCTTTTCTCACTTTCCTTCTTTTCCTCTTCAACTCCTAATAAGATAAGTGCCTTAAGTTTGCCATTTTTATGTTTTCCATATCTTCTATTCACAATATTGTTTTCATCATTCCATATATTACAGCATAAAGTTGCGGATGCTATGGATGTTGCTCCTATAATGATGAAATTTTAGTTGTGGTGTATGTAAAAAGAGGTTCATGAGGTGTTAAATACTTGTTGCATCTTTTTTTAATACACAAATGACTCCATGAAATTATTTGAAACACTATCATTTGAAATTGTAAAATAAAACATAGAACCTAAAAACCATTAAAATTCAAATAAGGATAATCAACCAAAGTAACATAAGTTGTTCTCATTGATCAAAATTACACAAATTGGCAATCACAACCTTGATTGCTTTGCTGACTAAAATAAAGCAACCAAAAAAAAAAGCTTAGAATAATCTGTTACATAATTGTTTAGCCATAATCTCCAAAATGTTTAAAGCTTAGATAAAACTACAACTTAATAGCTTCATATTGAAAATTGTGACAGGTTCATAGGTTGACTTCCTGTTTGGCTTACCACTACTTGGTTGGACTTCGCCTTCTTTGGTTGACTATTGGAGTGTGTTGTAGCTCTTGATCTCTTCTTGTTGGTAACCACTTGTTCAACAGTCCTGTCTTTCTTGGTTGGACCTCCTTTGCATGTTCTGATGTTGTGACCAAAATGGCCACAATTAGTACATCTAATTGTGTTAGCTCTCTTTCCCTTTGCTTGCTCACCTTCTTCCCTTCTTCTATTTCTGCTTGGTGGTGGTAAGATCTCAGGTAAGCCATCAAATTCAGGCCATTGTTCATGATCAGATATTGGTGCAATGTTGCAGCTATAGGTAGCTTTGTACTTCTTCACAGAATACCAAGGGTTCACATATTTGTGTGGATCAAGTCTGCAAGCTTGCATAGCCCTAAGAGCATGCCTACATGGCACTCCAGTCAACTGCCATGCCCCACATAAACATTTCTTGTGATTCAAACTAAGTGGGGATTGTGAATTTCCCTCATGAATCTCAAATTCACCAGGTGCTGAAGTATGAGAAGTGAAAAATCTAGTTGACTTTGATATATCTTTGATCATTTTTGCTATTTTTGGACAAATTTCATCATCATCCCAATTTTGGCATTGCTCTTGCCTCGTAGCAATCCTCACCATGCACTCTCCTGATTTCTATAGACAGTTGCTATCACAATTGGTATACTTGGTTTTCAATGGTCACAGTTAACTCACAGCAAAAACACATATATACCTTCTAACAAAGTAATTACTGGCCTACATCTGTCCACACCCAAAGTTTAGTTGAAACTCCCAACAAAGTTACTTGTGTTTGTATCACAACAAATTTTAGGATCAAACTTGCATTTTGTCCATTTTGGTTGATTTCCAAGATCCGCAAACCACTTCATTACTGGGCTTTTCCCTCCTTTCTAATCCTCTCCATAGCCTTTTTGAATGAATAAGGATTACTTGCATTACAAGCTCTCTAGAACAGAATGTACATAAGTGGTCCAGGGAAAGCTTTTTTGAAGTTTCTACTTAGATGTCTGCAGCAGTATCTTCTGTTTGCCGTTGGTCAAACCTTCTTCAATGCCAAATCAACACCCTACATCCAACACTTGAATCTTAAATTGAAATTAATTGTCAAGTAATCTGCAATATACCTTTTGCCTGTCAGAAATTATAGTCCAGTCATCCCTCTTTGCAGCCTTCAAGTGAGTATACAAATTCGAGAAGAAGAAAGACCAATTATCCTCATTTTTAATGCTCACAACAGCATAAGCTAAAGGAAAAATCTCATTGTTACCATCTAGGGCAATGGCAGAAAGAAGAATACCTCCATAATTTTCCTTTAAGTGGGTGTCATCAACACCAATTAAAGACCTACAACCACTTATAAAACCCTTTATTTGTGCTGCAAATGAAATGAAGATAGTGCTGAACTGTAGAGATTTCTGAGGATGACCTATATGTGTAGTGGTGCAGAAAACAATGGAATGAGGATTAGTTTGGTGAATCATTTTCACATAGCCTAGAAGCAAGGCATATGATTTGTCATGGCCACCAAAATTATTCTTGATTACATAAGATTTGAGATTGTAAAGTGAGGATTTCTTCGTGTAGATGCCATATGAATTGTGTAGATGTTCATTTAGCTCCTTGCCCTTACAATCTGTGTTCTCCCTTATGTAATCCATCAACTTCATTGACGCCCATTTTATATTATATATAGGGTTATATGTCTAAAAACCCCTACAGTTATGCACATTTTAATTGCCCATGTCCTCCCATCTACAAGCTTGCTTGCATGTATCCTCCAACCACAACATTCTGCAGCATAAGTTGCTATGTACCTCAAATTATCAGCATGCACAACAGTTAGGGAAAATTCCTCTTGAATACAATAGTCTTTCAATGTATCCTTGAAATGACTTTTCTCAGTGAAAATCATCCACTCTTTCAACTCTATCTTACCAAAACCCATTTCCTCATACAACTCACCATTCTTGTAAAGCCTTGCCATGTAGGTGTCATCATTGTCATCACCTACAAAATCATACCATTTATGTGGCTCCCAGTTATCTTTAATTATAGGCATATTCTTCTCTGCAGTGGATCCCTCTTCTGACATAAATTGAGCTGTCTTTTGAACCCTGTTTCCTTTCTTCTTTTCTGTGTCAATGTCACTATCATTGTTATTGCTATAATTTGTTTCTGCAGGGCTGTAGTTTCCATTATCAGTTTCAGTGTCACTACTCGTTGTAGTTGGCTTCTTGAGAATGATCTTCCTCGTTGTTACTCCTACTGTTGCTTTGTCCAGCTTCGGTACCCATAGTAGAAACCATCAACAATCCCTTTCTCCTAGCAGTAGTTTTAGGAATTTTCCTTGCATAAAGTGCTTCATCACTCTTGTGAGAGGTTAAGTTGTGATCTTGCTCTTCATGTTGACCAATATGATAAAAATCAACTTGATCAATACCATATTGATCACAACTAAGTTCATTGATGTAGACATTACTAGGTGGTGACCATGTACCAATTACAAAGGCATTAGGTAGTTTAGTGGAAAGCCTAGGACTTCTTCTACTAGGTGACCATGTACCAATAACAAAGGCATCATGTAGTTTAGTGGAAAGCTTAGGGCGGCTTCTTCTACTACCAAACTGATCTTCATTTCTAGTTATAAAAACATCAGGTTGTTTAGTGGAAAACCTAGGACTTTTCCTAATAACCAACCGCCGAGGAGTGTCAAAGTCTGACATTGGACTTATTAGACTGTTAGAAGTTGCAGGCACCTCATGAACCGTATTCCCTGTGTTCTCTCCTTTACATTTTGGTGTCATAAATATGTTACGTTCCACCACCCTTTTCCCTTTGCTTTGCTTAGTTACACCCTTACACTTTGCTGGTGAAGTTGTTGGGACATCATCTTTTTTCATGTCAGTGCCACTTGTTTTGGTTTCACCCTTAACATTCTTAAGGCTTGCTTTCCCATCCTTCTTGATGTAGTTTAAATACTTATTGAAAGCCTTAATATCATTTGGTGGAGGACCATATTCAGCTACTATATCCTCCCATGTCTCATCTATATCAACATTAGTACCCATGATCACCTCAACATTATTGTTCACCTCTAAATTAGTCTCGAAGATCTTAAAATGCTCCTCAAGTCTATCTAAATTGCCATGAAAATTGATCTCAAGATGATTTACATTACCAAGCACCTTTGCCTTTTCTTCTTCATTCCTCCAAATAGGCAATTTCTGTCTCTTAGGTTCATTATCAACAGTAGATTTTGCATTTCTTGATTTTGTTCTCCTTAGTTCAAGGACTAGATCATTCAATGCACTAGGATTTTTTTGTTCAACCACCCATATGTTAATAGGATCACTACCAAGTAATCTGTCAAACATAGTTAACAAATCGTTGTCCTTTCGAATAGGAAAGTGTTTCATTCTCCACACATAGTGGAATCCAGGGTTCTTGACCAACTCTACACCCATTTCAACTGCCTTGTCCTCATACTCTATGACCACATCTAACAAGTTGACTTTATCAACATCAACAAAACACCCTTTATACTCAAAACGCAATTTTCTTTCGTCACACATTCTGCATGTAATTGATAACTGTTCCTGGTGGAACTTTTGTCTGAACTGGACCCACGAACGTTTCTTGAGAACTAAATCTGACCTGCAAAACAGACTGAGGATGACTAACCCGGGGGGTTTTTCCCGGGAACGCCCCTCCGATGCTTAAGTCAGTAAGCTGGAAGAATCGATCCGAATTTTTAGGGAATTTGTCAGAAATATCAGAAAAGCGTACCTTTGACTGCGGAAATCGTACCATATTTATAGTACGAAAGTACAGTTGTCAGGCTATTGGGATTATGACAAGTGTCATAATCTGACATCCCTCCGAAGGGAGTGTCTGTGAGGATCTTTTGTCCCTGTTAGGGGTAAAATAGTAATTTCCTTTATATTGCCCTGTTAGGGGTAAAATGGTAATTTCCTTATATTGGGCCCAAGTTCTGGACCTGGCCCAAACAATTAGCCCCACGCTCAACGTGGGATCCGATACTCGTTAAGGATGGCATGTTGAGCGTAACCTTGATTATCGTGCTAGCAAAGGTGGGTGATAGGCTGTCCAGTTGACTGAGGATGACCCCTCCTCCTCAGCCTGGCCCCTGAGGATGTATGACTGAGGGACACCATTCCCTCCATCTTGATGACTGAGGAGGGTAACCCTCCTCAGCTGTGTAACTAAGAGGAACAGTTGAGGGATCCCATTCCCTTTATCTTGATGACTGAGGAGGGTACCCCTCCTCAGCTGTGTAATTGAGGAGATATAGTTGAGGGACTCCATTCCATCCCTTCCTGGATGACTGAGGAGGGTACCCCTCCTCAGCTGTGTAACTGAGGATATATAGTTGAGGGACTCCATTCCCTCTCTTTCTTGATGACTGAGGAAGGTGCCCTTCCTCAGCTGAGTGGCTAATGAGGCATGGTGAGGGGACTTCATTCACTCCTTCTGGATGACTGAGGTATAGTTGAGGGACTCCATTCCCTCTCTTTCTTGGTGACTGAGGAGGATACCCCTCCTCAGCATGTGACTGAGGAGGTATAGTTGAGGGACTCCATTCCCTCTTTCTTGATGACCGAGGAGGATACCCCTCCTCAGCTATGTGACTAAGAAGGTATAGTTGAGGGACTTCATTCCCTCTCTTTCTTGGTGACTGAGGAGGATACCCCTCTTCAGCTATGTGCCTGATAAGTTCCATGCATTATTCCTTTTTTAGAAGATCACGGAAAAACTTTCATCCGTCACTTTGACCGAGGAGAGATGACCGAGGAGCTCTTCTCCACATTCTATCAACGACCAATCCGAGGGAATTATCCCCCTCGTCTGTATGTTTTAAGGGGGCCTATGTTCTATACAGCCGAGATGATTATAATCTTCCGAGGAGTGTATAAGCCCCAGCTCCTTCCTTAGATCCCGAGGAGGTGTGCACGAGAAATTCCACGAGGACCGAGGGGGTACCCCCTATGGTCGAGGCTTCATTTGTTCAACACTTGGTTATCATATGATAGTCTTGGTGGCTTATCAGTCATGTGAGGGTCTTATGCTTTGACCGAGGAGGTGTCTTAAGTGGCCGAGGATATGTGACAAAGTCATCTTCAAAGTTCCTTAGTTACACGGAGTATCTCATTCATGACTGAGGAGGTCCTTGTCCCACCCTTGCAGAACGAGGATGGCGCCTAACTGATAGGTCTTTTAGCTTGGGTTATTCACCAAGCCCCCTAGACGATGGTTGCCCGAGGGTGTGATCCATCGTCATGCGGGATTGAATATACCCTGCAAGGGTCGTCAGGAATGTGACACTTAGCTTATACATGTTCGTGTAGTACCTTGTACGATTAGGGTTTTTGATGAAACGCATCTAGGGTTTTGGTGAAGTACAACTGATCCTTGGGATGCCCCTCTAGGGTTTTGGTGAAGTACAACTGGCTCTTCAGTTACTTTTCCGTACTTCATTTTTATAATCATTTTCTAGAAACATCTCTTCATCTACCTTTTGAAAATATATATAAGTGTAACATGTCATTTTCATTCTTCACTTTTCACACTTGGTAAAAAATTCACAATCGTTTTCTAGAGAGAGAAGTAACTGTCCCGAGTCTTCAAGGAAGTTAGCCCGAGGATTCAAGTCGTTCTCGTCTCCCTTAGCCGTCCGACTATTAAGGTATGCCCTTTGACCGACCCCTTGTGCTTTTGTTATTCATTGAGTTATAGTCCTCGGGAAATAGATTTAGATAACCCTTTCCCCAACTGACCCGAGGACCCCTGTCTAGTTGTACGATGTATACTGCTTCTCTAACTGACCCGAGGGAGGTTGGGGATTTGGTCAATCAAGTAGTTCCCGAGGGAATTCCACTCTGCTCTTCCCCCGAGAGCGTTTCTTCTGAGGGGGAAGAGAAATTCATAAATAACCCTTGGATTATTTCACTTGCCTTTCGTAATAGTCCTTTTGGTTATCGTGACTCTTATTTACACAGAGGAGTGGTGACCATGGCTGATCAAGAAGAACAATCAATCCAGCAACCAACACCCGGGAGCGTAGCACAACTTCCTCTCGGTCCCGGTGATATTTACCTTTCACCTGCTTATCAGAGATACCTTAAGAATGACGGTATCCAGGATCTCCATAGTAAATATAATTTTAAGGACGGATTTAGCTGTATAGACCCTCAGCTCCTTTATACTGTAGATAGGCCGACCCCAGGAGCCATAGCTGTATATGACACTTATTTGAAAGCAGGACTTAGATTTCCCCTGCATCCTTTTTTAGTAGAGTTACTTTGTACATATAATTTAGCCCTCTGCCAGCTGATGCCGAATGCCTTGTCTAGCATTCTCATCTTTATTTCCTTATGTAGATTACTAGATGTACAGCCGAGCCTTAGACTATGGCGAAATATTGCCAAACTTGTGAATACATCCGGTAAGGAATATGCAACACAGTGGTATACTTTTCACAGTCGAGGGCTTTATAGGTTAAATGGGGGTCTTCCCTCGAGCAATAAGAATTTTAGGTCTAATTTTGTTTTTGTATATACCACTGACCCTCGAGGATGGCCTTTTCCCACTGCACCTACCGAGAGAGGTCCCAATTTTGATATTAACTTAGACGTAGAGACGATGACTGAGGAAGAAGCTAGGGTGGCCTTCTACCTCATGACTGTCGAGGTGGTGGCCAACGGTCAGAGGACGTTGGAACCACGATTCACCCTTCCAGACAAATCTTTCCTCGAGAACGAGTTCTTCCTCTGTTATGTGGGGTTGAGTCATCTTTTCCCGAGGGGTAGGACCATCTTCTCACATTGCCTTATTGTCTTTGTTTCTTTTGCCATATATTCTAACATGTTCCCTTATTTGGCAGAGAGAGTCATTACCGATCTTCCTGAGAAGATGGCGAGTGTTGTCAGTGCTGCCGAACTGAGGAAGAGGCAGCTTCAAAAGAGGATACAAGAGAAGAAACTGGAGGTTCCTAACCCTCCCTCGGTAAGCCTCATTTATTTTGTTAATCATTTTTAGTTTACATAACTTCTTTCACTAACATATTGTTTACAGAATCCTCAACCAACGAAGTACAAGAGGAAGAGGGCCGAATCTCAACCCTTGGCCATCGTCCCTCCTGACGAGGCTATAATGAAGGAGATTGAGGAGATAGGGGCTTCTCACACTTCTGAGAAGTCCGCTCCTGAGGGGGAACACCCCGAAAGGCTCGAGATACTGGGGGTTTCTGATCCAAAGGATCTGGAAACCGCCTATCTCGAGGACTCTGTCCTTCACCGACGTCCTCCTCCAGCGGGATCGGACAAGGTATTTACTGATTTATCCGCCCGAGAGAGGAGGACTCGGGCCAGAAAGTCTTTGGAGGAGCTGGTCACTGCCAAGGACGAGGAGGCTCTCAAAGCCCGAGGGGTTGACCAAGTGGAAGATTTGGTTTCTTCCTGGATGGATGTAAGTATATTTGTGCATGTCCATCCTTGTATCGTTTTTATTTTATTTGCAAATGCTGACTGCTGATGACAGGTATCGGTGCGAATGAGCGTGATGGCTCAACAGTTCAAACACACGATGTCCACCGACATCCAGAGGCTGAAGGACCAGTTGAAGGCCACAGAGCAGCAGAGGGACGAGGCCATCAAACAGAAGAAACAGGCCGAGGAACAGCTCTCCAAGATGCAAGATGACTTATCTGCATCAGCTGCCTCCCTCAAGGATCAGGAGGAAAAAATTTCAAGCCTAAAGAAGAGGCTGAAAAAAGTTCGCTCCATGAAAGCATCAGTGGAGGCCACTCTGGCAAAGAAAACTGAGCTGCTAAACAAGAATGCAGCAGCACATGTAGAAGAGTGGAAGAACTCCCCTGCTGGTGCTGACTTTGCTGCTACTGTGGGGCTTGCGTCCTACGACCATGGTGAAGCCGATGCAATTCGCAGAATCGGCCAAATCATGGAGAAGGAGAACGTCAATCTTTGGCGTCATGTTCAGAAGGCCTACTATAAAATGCAAGAAGATGATGAAAAGGCCTTGATGGACGCTGAACTTGATGCTGAGTTCACTCCTTCAAAGAAGGACGAGGGGACTGTGGAACCAGCCACAGGAGAAACCGAGGTCCAAGACTCTGCTGGTTCCTCTTCTAGTGAAGATCCACTTAGAACTGCTGAATTGCGCCGTAAAGGTGGCAATGATAAGGATCACCCAGAAGAGTCTAGCCCCGAGTAGCCTCCATGTACTTCAGCTTTTTGTAATGTAATCAGCTCTTGTACTAACTGTTGTAATGAATGATAATGACTTAATAATATAATTTTTGTTTCATTCTTGAGTGTCTCCCTCTTTGTCTACTTGTTTATTTCATTCAAATACTTAGTACATTTTGACATGTTTTTTCGATGGACATGATCAATTGTCTCGAGGGACATTTACAACTAGCATTACGATAGTAATCTATTGCCCCGAGGGGCACATGCGATCATTTTTAAAGTGCAAAACTGATAATCTATTGTCTCGATGGACACATGCGATTATATTCAAGTAAAAACTGATAATCTATTACCCCGAGGGGCACATGCGATTATATTCAAAGTGCAAAAGCTGATAATCTATTGTCTCGATGGACACTTGCGATTATATTCAAATACAAAACTGATAATCTATTACCCCGAGGGGCACATGCGATTATATTCAGTTGCAAATCGGGTTACATTGATTAATTGTTTACAATTGAATGAGGACTAACTCTCCTTGCCCCAACAATTAAGTAATGTAACTGCTATACATAGAACTTTCTAAGGTTGTCAGCGTTCCATGGCCGAGGGACTATGTTACCCTCCTCATCCTCCAGTCTGAAGGTGCCTGGTCTGACCACCTCATTTACTTTGTAGGGTCCTTCCCAATTTGGCTGAAGCTTACCCATGGTCGGCACTCTGCCAGTAGTCTCAAACTTTCTCAACACCCAATCACCTAACTTAATCTCCCGAGGAAGGACTCTCTTATTGAAGTACCGTGTGATTTTTTGTTTATACACAATTGATTTCAACAAAGCGTTTCCCCGAGTCTCGGGTAGTAGGTCGAGGTCGACTGCCTTTTGTTCTTCATTTTTGTCGTAGTTGTAAAAGGTTATTCGAGCCGAGGGAATACCAACCTCCACAGGGAGAACTGCTTCACTGCCATAAACCAAGTTGAAAGGACTATGTCCTGTGGCCTCTTTAATGGTAGTCCTGGCCGACCAGAGCACGCCTGGTAGCTCATCGACCCATGAACCCTTTGCGCCCTCCAACTGTTTCTTGATTCCATTTACAATTATTTTGTTGGCTGCCTCTGCCTGTCCATTAGTTTGAGGGCGCCCAACTGCTGAAAACCGTGTTTGTATATGGAACCTGGCGCAGTATTCCTTTGTTGCTTTACTATCAAACTGCCTTCCATTGTCTGATAATAAGGTCCTCGGGACACCGAACCTAGTGATGATGTTTTTCCATATAAATTCTCGTACTTGCTTGTCACTAACTGTTGCAAGTGGCTCAGCTTCAATCCATTTGGTGAAGTAATCGATGGCCACGATTAAGAACTTTCTCTGACCTGATGCTGGGGGAAAGGGGCCGAGGAGGTCCAGACCCCATCTGTCAAATGGTAATGTTGGCAGTATGGCTGACAAGTCTTGAGAGGGTCGCCTTGGTACCTCAGCATAAAATTGGCAAGGTTTGCACTTTTGTACGAGTGTAATAGCATCTTGTTTTAGGGTAGGCCAATAGTAGCCTGCCCGAAGGGCCTTTCCAGCTATTGTCCTCGCGCCCTGATGGGAGCCACAAGCGCCCTCATGTATCTCTTTCAGAATGTAGTCACCTTCCTCGGGGGTGACACATTTTAGTAGTGGGTGCGTGAAAGATTTTTTGTACAATTGCCCCTCGTGCCAGAGGAACCACTTTGATGCTTGTTTGACCCTTTCAGCATCCCTACTATCCTCGGGAAGTTTGCCTTGTTGCAGATAATCAACTAGTGGCTGGAACCATGTATTTCCTCTTTCTAGAGTGTTAACTGTAGACGGCTCATTGATGCTTGGTTCCTTCAAAATTTCCCAATTAATTGTCCGAGGAGCTACCCACTCTGCTGAACTGGCAAGCCTGGCTAGGGCATCTGCCTGTTGATTCTCTGACCGAGGAACATGTATAATCTCAAACTTTTTAAACTTCCCGATGAGGTCCTGAACCTTTTGGAGGTACATTTTCATTCCATCTTCCTTGGCCTCAAATTCTCCTGACACTTGACTGACTATTAGCTGGGAGTCGGACCTGACTACGACGGATTGCGCGCCTGCTGTTTGACACATTCGCAGACCGAGCAAGAGTGCCTCATATTCTGCTTCGTTATTAGAGGCGATGAACGCAAATCTGACGGCATACTCTAGCCGATCATCCGTGTCTGTTTTGATTAGTATTCCTGCTCCACTCCCAGTTTTTGTGGCCGAACCGTCGACATGCAGTTCCCATGGTTTGGAAACGTCTGATATAAGTGGTCTGTTAGTGCATTCCACAATAAAGTCAGCCAAGGCCTGGGCCTTAATTGCTCGTCGGGGTTCATATTGCAATCCATAGTCAGACAGTTGATTTCTCCACTCCGTCATTCTGTTCGAGTGGTTCTTTCCCTCGAGAACCTTCTGAATTGGCTGTCCGGTTAGGACTTTGATCTGATGAGATTGAAAATAGGGCCTTAACTTCCTGCTAGCCATAACGAGGGCATATACCAACTTCTCAATTAAAGTATACCGCGACTCGGCACCTCTGAAGGCATGGCTGATGAAATAAACTGGGTGCTGCACCTTCTCTCTTTCAGCTACGAGGACGGCACTGAGGGCATACTCCGATACCGCTAGGT
Source organism: Suaeda aralocaspica (assembly GCA_016808085.1). Lineage (NCBI taxonomy): Eukaryota > Viridiplantae > Streptophyta > Magnoliopsida > Caryophyllales > Amaranthaceae > Suaeda > Suaeda aralocaspica. Next base: position 1,220,425 of record PYUH01000187.1, on the reverse strand, counting down.
ATATATAGAGGGTTTCCCCCGGCAAGGGGGAGACCAACTTTGGTATCGTTGTTAAATGTTGTTTTAACTGTTTGAATGCCTCCTCAGCCTCGTCATCCCATTCAAACGTCTTTCTCTTCAGTGTCCTGAAGAAGGTGAGGCTCTTGTCAGCTGAACGTGATAAAAACCTCCCGAGGGCTGCCAGGCACCCTGTGAGTCTTTGTACCTCCTTCACAGACCGAGGAGATTGCATGTTTAGAATGGCCTGAATTTTGTCAGGGTTGGCTTCTATTCCCCTCTCATCCACCAAAAACCCGAGGCACTTTCCTCCTTTTACTCCAAAAACACATTTTTTGGGGTTTAACTTCATATTATATTTTCGAAGGGTTTGTAGGGCCTCGGTTAGGTCAGCCACATGGTCCTCTATCTTCTTGCTTTTGACGATCATGTCATCCACATACACTTCCACATTCTTCCCGATTTGGTTTTCAAAAACCTTATTTACCAGACGCTGATATGTTGCCCCAGCGTTTTTCAATCCAAAGGGCATTACCTGATAGCAATAGATACCTTGGCTAGTAATGAAGGCAGTGTGAGGTTGGTCTGCCCGAGCCATAGGAATCTGATGATATCCGGCATTGGCGTCCATGAAACTGAACAATGCGTGCCCTGCCGTAGAGTCCACCAGCCTGTCAATCTTCGGCAGAGGATAGTCGTCCTTTGGGCAGGCTTTATTGAGGTCAGTGAAGTCCACACACATCCTCCATGTTCCATTTGGCTTTTTGACGAGGACAACATTCGCCAGCCAATCTGTGTACTTGCACTCCCTTATGAATCCAGCCTCGAGGAGTTTTTGGACTTCACTAGCTGCGGCGGCTATCCTCTCTGGACCCTGATGCCTCAACTTCTGTTTGACAGGCTTGTAACCAGTTTTAATATGCAGGTGGTGTTGCATGATGGTAGGGTCAATCCCGGGCATCTCGTTGGCCGAGTATGCAAACACGTCCCTATGAGCTTTTAATACATCGATGAGATCACCCTTGACCCCATCATCCAAGGCCTCCCCAATGCGAACTACCTCCTCAGGTAAATCACCGATCTGGATTTCAGCATATCCCTCAGCAGGCTGAGGCCGAGGATAGCTCTTGACATTCTCAGTTAGATACATTTCCATCCCGGTTTTTTCTGCTTCTGAGGGAGGTGTCTTTCGCTTCTTCATATGGCTTGGGGCTTCGGCATTCAACTTGAAACTATTTACATAGCATTCCCTACCGGTGCGTTGGTTCCCATAGAGTTTCCCGACGGCACCGGTATCAGTTTCAAATTGAAGTAATAATTGGTAGGTTGAAATTGCTGCCTTTATCTGGTTAAGAGTTGGCCTACCAAAGATTACATTATATGGTAGAGGGACGTCGACTACCACGTAGTTGATCATCAAATTCCGCCCGCGCCCCTTTTCACCGATTCTGGTGGGCAGCTTTATTGTGCCTACCGGATAGGTAGACTTTCCACCGAAGCCGATGAGGGGGCGTCCCAAGGGCTGGACGTCTGTCTGTGAGATATTAAGTTTTTGCAGACAATCCAATGTGATGATATCAGCCGAACTACCACTGTCGATCAGGACCCGCTTTACATTGGCATTAGCAATCTTTACTTCGACGACAAGCGGGTCATCATGAGGTACTTGGACCGGGTGGACAGTGGAATCATCGAAAGTCATCGTCGGACAGGTTGGCCTATCAGCTGTCCCCACCTTCAGCACTTGATGGGTGAGGGAGCTTAGGTGTCCCTTTCGGGCATGGTTGCTCGCTCCCCCAGAGGCGAAACCCCCGTCGATGACATTTACTTCCCCAAATGTCTCTCCACTGTTTGCTCGGTTATGTTGTGGCCTTCTGTTACCTGGGCTTGTCTTGAGGTATTGATCAATCTTTCCCTCATCAGCCACTTTATTCAAGTGCTTTTTCAGTTCCCGACAGTCTCGGGTGGTATGCCCACATTCCTTGTGGTAATCACACCACAAGTTTTTATTTCTCCTCCATTGAGAAGTCTTGACGGGGTTCGGCTTTGGAAGAGGGATGGTGTCCTTAATGTCCATGTAAATTTCCTGGCGATTCTTGTTGAACCGAGGGTCATTGCCATCATCAGATTCCCGAGGCTTTTTACCCTTGTCTCGAGAGAAGGATTCCATCTTCCTCTTTCCGTCTTTGCCCGATGGGTGTGTGTCCATCGGGTGATTGATGTCAGCCGCATTAATGTATCTTTTTGCCCGAGCCATTGCCTCGGTGAATGTGCTGACTTCGTCATGAAGTAAATCGAAGCGAAAACGACTTCGTTTGAGCCCAGACATCAACGCCGCGAATGCTACTGAATCCTCGAGGTTAGATATTTCTAACGACTCGGCGTTGAAGCGTTTAATGTATTCGCTGAGGGTCTCATTCTCCCTCTGTTTGCAAGCCATAAGTTGTATGCTTGTCTTTTTGTGCCTCTTTGCTGCAACAAAGTGTTGGTTGAACAGCAGCTCGAGGGTGGAGAAATCCGATATTACTCCTGATGGCAACTCAATGAACCAGTTGAGTGCCATCCCCTTGAGGGTGGTGGGGAAGAACTTGCACCAGGATGCTTCACATCCTGTTTGGACAGCCATTTGAGCTTTGTAGGCGGCCATGTGATCAGACGGATCGGTGGTACCGTTAAAATGCTCGATGGGCGGCACCTTTACCTTCTTTGGGTCCACAGTGTCCATAATCTCCTTGCTGAAGGGAGTCTTGTAGGTGAGGACACCCTGACGACGATCACGTCCTTCTTCCTCAAAATCTTCATGAAACCGGTAAGGTTTCTCATTCGCCTGGAGTCCGAGGGAACGATGCACCCGGCGAGGGCTACGCTCTCGGTCTCTAGTTGAATCCTTAGCAGATGGTTCTGATAGGCGGTGAGGACGGTCTTGGGGTCTGTGAGTCCGGTTAGGTCCCACAACCTCCTCCTCAGCCTCCTCGCGAGCTCGGCGTTTCTCATTGAGGATAGTTCGAGCATCAGAATTTCTGACCCGGAGGTCTTTGATGATTTCCCTCGCGTCAGTTTGACGCCTAAGCTCCTGACGAGCCTCAATAAGATCCCTGGCATCTTCAATGGTTCTGGATTTATCACGAGCCTTCTGCCCTTTTTCAGCTTCAAACTTCTTTATCTCCTTCACCCAGCTCTGATCAGAATAACCAGGTTGTCCGGGAGCGAGGGTAGACCTACGCTCAGGTTGAGCTTGCTTGCCTTTGGTCCGAGACCCCTCCACATCTTGCCGAGAGGGATGTGTAGGAGCTTGACGTTGCTCAGGGACATATGCTCGGCTTCCAGAAGGCTGGGCTTGTAAGTTCTTAGCGAACTGTTGAAGACTCTCCTGGAAAGTCTGAGTCATTTGTTGCATGATGGCTGTCAGCTCAGCTCGAGTGACAACATCCTGTTGGGGGGGCTGAGCAACTTCCACATCCTGCCCAAGGGAATGCTCCCGAGGATCATGGTTGTTGTCAACCTGGGCGTCCCCAGCAGTGTGCCCCGAAAGTTGAGCTCCCTGACGTCTAGCTGCGTATTGTCTTCTTGAGGTAGTCATGACTTGTTTGAACGGTCCCCTCAGACGGCGCCAATCTGTTCCTGGTGGAACTTTTGTCTGAACTGGACCCACGAACGTTTCTTGAGAACTAAATCTGACCTGCAAAACAGACTGAGGATGACTAACCCGGGGGGTTTTTCCCGGGAACGCCCCTCCGATGCTTAAGTCAGTAAGCTGGAAGAATCGATCCGAATTTTTAGGGAATTTGTCAGAAATATCAGAAAAGCGTACCTTTGACTGCGGAAATCGTACCATATTTATAGTACGAAAGTACAGTTGTCAGGCTATTGGGATTATGACAAGTGTCATAATCTGACATCCCTCCGAAGGGAGTGTCTGTGAGGATCTTTTGTCCCTGTTAGGGGTAAAATAGTAATTTCCTTTATATTGCCCTGTTAGGGGTAAAATGGTAATTTCCTTATATTGGGCCCAAGTTCTGGACCTGGCCCAAACAATCACAATTCAAAGATCAGATTGACATCAACAAAACACCCTTTATACTCAAAACGCAATTTTCTTTCGTCACACATTCTGCATGTAATCGATCACAATTCATAGATCAGATTGACATACATATAAAATAGAACAGATACTAATGAAGACATTAACAACTAAATTAGTAACTAACAACAAACTCACAAAACTAAGAAAGACATTAACTATTTTCAAAACTACCAATTACAAATTAATAATCAACATAACAACCTAAATTCAACATTCAAAACTAACAAATCAACCTAAATTAAAAAAATGAAACAATAAATTAAGCGAATTTTCGTAAATAAAAAACTAACGCCCCTAATTATCACCCTAATTCAACATTCAAAACTAACAAATCAACCTAAATTGAAAAATCAAAACAATGAATTAAGCAAATTTTCGTAAATCAATAAATAAGGCCACTTATCATCCCCTAATTCAACATCCAAAACTAACATCTCAATCTAAATTGAAATTTTAAAATAACGAATTAAGCAAATTCTCTAAAATAAATCAAAAACTAACCTTGTTGATACCAACTCTGAACTTCAATAAATTCTAGGTGATAATCTAATTGAAAGAAAATGGAAGTGAAAGAAAGAAGTAGAGAAGTAAAAAGTACTACTGCATGGAGTTTGACCGTTTTTTCCAACACAAACAAGTAAATGGCAATACGAAAAATGGTAGGTTCATTTTTAAAACTTTTTTTTGTCACTTACTACCTTTTAAAAAGAATTTGTCCGGTTACCACCTTATAGAAAAAAAAAATTTTGTTAATGAAGACCTTAGGCGAAAAAATCTGGTTAGAATGCCGAAATTTGCCTTTGAGTTCTATTTGCACCCTCAACATTATTCCCTCCTAATTTTCCTCTTTTTTTCCCTCCAAATTCCCTAATCTAAACCCTCACTCTATCCTCTTATAAAATCAACCCTAAATCATAACCAAACCCCTCTTCTCACTCTTTCTTCTTCTCCAAATTAACTCAATTTTTTTTTTTGGTAAAGTTTGATTTTTTTTCCTTTAAATTAACCTTTTTCCTTTAAATTAACTCAATTGCACATGTTTAATATTTTTGGCAGTTTAAATTTTTTTTTTAAAAGATGAAATGGTTGGAGGTTGAGTTTCTGATTTTGAAATAATGAAGAGTGAGAGAAATAAGTGAAAATGGGAGGATGTACTGTATATATCTAAACATCAACTAACAAAACCTTTTTTAAGTGAGTCAAATGCAAATTTCGGCAGGCAAACTGGATTTTTTCGCCTGAGATCTTCATTAACAAATTTTTTTTAAGAGATGGTAACTGACAATAACTTTTTAAAAGGTGGTAAGTTTTAAAAGGTGGTAATTGACAATTTTTCCATGGCAATATAATAAGTGCGTGGCGAGCTTTAAAGTCTTTTTTTAATTGCCTTAATTAATATTTTAAGCAAACACTAATTGTAATTAACGTACACTTAACATCATGGTTAGAAAAGTGATTAGTGATAAATTTTGAGGGCATTATTTGGAATAAAGTTAAAAAAGGGCTCTATTTGAAATGCCCATAGTTCAAGGGCACCATTTGGAAATCCCATGATTAATTGATGAAAAATTACAAATAAAGTGGAATTTTTAAGGGTTTAGAAAGTCAAATTTTATTTATTGAAGAAGATTAAAAAAAGTTGGAGAAAAAATCAATGTGCTAAAAGAAGTCAATGCGGGAAAAATCTCTTTAAGATTTTAAATCTTAAAATTTTTTTTGCATTAAGATTTAATTTGGTAAGAAAAATTTTTAAAAGACTTGAGCTGGCAAACTTTTTTATAATAATGAAAGATTTGTTTTGACAATTTTTTTCTTTCCACTAATATTCTAAACCGAAGTATTGCATTATCACTTATCACGTGTATCGGTTTCAATGCTAGTGTTTAATAATTAATACTATAGGGCCGTAGACTGGGCTGCCAATTTGCAACCCTCATCGCACTTGGTTTATACAAAATGCAGAAGAGAGAGCAGGGAAAGCAAGGAGGCGGAGGAGGAGGAGGTGGCGGTGGCGGTGGTTCCTCAGCTCCTTCAGTGAAGCGTGGCCGTCCAATTGGTAGCGGAACCAATAGCGCTGCCGTTGCCGCTGTTGCCGCCGCCGCAGATTCCGCTGCACCGCACACTCTTCTTGGCCCCACTCTTCAGGTCCATTCCGCCTTCGCTGGTTCGTCTTCTTCTTCCTGATCCTAATCCTTCCGCTGTCATCTGATATTGCAACGTATTCATTCCTTTAAGATATCGCCTTTTCTGCTATTTGTTTATGGTATATTATATGCAAATTGTTTGTTTGTTTTTTTTGTTTTTCTTTTCTGTTTTTAATTGCAGTATGTATGATTTTCGTAGTAGATGGTAGATTCTGAGAAAAATTGCTCCATTGTAGCATTTTTCATGGTGAGGAACAAACTTTGAGAGTTCGTTAATTAGTGGTGAACATCAAATTTAATGTGTATTTATTGTTAAAATATAAGGTAAAGTTAATAAGTTACTTATCTGTTGAAACGAGAGTGAGAACAGAAATTGCCGCGTCGTGGTGGACCACTGTCTTAAAAGACGATTCCGCGCTACCCCGGTGTAGTAGAAACAATGCGGTCGCCCTCTAGGATTTGCACGGCGCCAGAATCTATTTGCACTCACAGATACCGACTGGAATTCAAGTTATTGCCCAAAACCAGACTAGAAAAATGTTGAAGTATTTTTGAAGAAGACGGAAGAAGGGATGTGTTTGTTGTGTTTCTGAACTTATGAGTTGGGGTATATATAGGAGAAAAGGGAAGAGAGTTCAACGGGCTAAAATAAATATATTGAATACTGAAAGGAATCCAACGGGTTGAACTTAATGGCATTGAATATGAGTTAATAACCAACGGCTCAATCCATAAATATATGACTGTTGGAGAATGACTCCCGGAATCCCAACGGTCCAAAAGAGTAAATGTTGTAATAAAACAATATTCCAAAAACAATGAATGGATTTTCAGTAAAAAGATAGAAGGCTCAAAGTCCAACCCACACACGCACACCGCGCATCGCATTCCCAAGACCTAAGACCCATGTCCAAGACCAAGCCCGTGCCCGGCCCGACTCGGTTCCGTGCGCGTGCGCGCGTGTGTGAAGTGCTAAGCCCAATAACCCACCTAGCACTAAAGCTTTTAGGATATTATAATATTATTACATATATAAACCCGAAAAACTCTTCATTTCTCTCCGATGTAGGATAGCACGGTTTTTGATAAAACCTTTCATATTCTCTCATTTATTTTCACACTTAGAATTTCCAACATTTATTTGGTTCAATGTCGTGCACCAAGGTGATAGGATTTCTAAGAGCCTTAGGGACGGCCTTAGTGCATTTCCTCGATGAGAGGTTCACTTATGAAGTAATCGGGAAAAAAGCTTAGAAAAATAGAGGTGCAGGGGTGGCGGAGCCACGTTGGTGCACAGTGGTGCACGGGACCAACCATAGTTAGAAAATTATACTACATATATTTTATCTACTATAAAAGAAACACATGTGAACTGATGGAGTAGTGGTAGATGTTGGAAGATAAAGCACTTCAACTTACCTAAAGGTCTTAGGATCAATTCCCCACAAAAACATTGATGTGTTCTATTTTTTTATTTCTCTTTTCTTTTTCTTTTTCTTTTTTTCTTAATTTTTAAAAACCTCAACCTTTTGTGTAGTTGACTTAGTAGTGTTCACAACTACTTTGTATACAGTATGATTTTACTGAGTAAAATTTTTTGCCTCTTTTTTTGCTTTTTTTTTTATTCAAAACTATTCACCCACTTTATACTTAATTAATAACATTTCACTCCATAATACACATGATTAAATTAAAGTTTTTTTTTCTAGTTTTTTTTTTAAGGTTCATCTTTGATGGATTGGTCCAACCACATCGCACAAGGCCCCAACATACATACGACCCAAGTTTAGATTTTCTTTAATATTATTGCCTATAAAATATAATATCTAAGGGCCTAATTTTTTCATTTTTTAAGAACAGAGCCCCTAACATTTTTGCCACGGCACTCCAACCTAGTTGGTTCAGTCCTTCAGCAGAAGCTTAGGTTGTATTTTGTGCTTGTGATCAATAAACTTTTCTTACTTCAATTCTCAAAAATATATATATATAGGAAATAGTTGTTGTATTATTAATTTGCTCATTTAAATTTAATAATTTCAAATTTTTTTAAGTACTATTTGATTGTATTATAGATTTTTGTATCCTATTTGTTTTTGTAATATAATTTTTAAAATCAATTACCAATGCAACTATACTCGAAAAAAAATTGTACCGATTAAGAATTGATAGTGACCCACCATATCGGAAATGCTGGCTCCGGCAGTGGGTGCACGTGATTGAAATTGACTTTGTTAGACCAACAAAGTGTAGGAATTTAGCAGGATTTCAAGAAACACTTTCTTATACATATAACATAAAGTTTAGGAAAACAAACTTTGGTGCGTGCTTGAATTTCGACCAAGAACGAAAATTAGAGCCTCAGTTGTTACTCCTCTAATTAGTCCACGAGCAACATATTAGAATCCACGTATGCTAGTATGGAAGAGATAAATCTCTTACTTTTAATGGAAGAAAAGCAAGGTTTATGGTTTCTGGGTTTTTTTTTTTTTTTTTTTTTTTTTTTTTTTTTNTTTTTTTTTTTTTTTTTTTTTTTTTTTTTTTTTTTTTTTTTTTTTTTTTTTTTTTTTTTTACGTGAAAACTGAATTTTTGTTTTCATGTACCGACTTTTCTTAATTCATGGTTATCTTATTTTGCCATCATTAAGTCAGTAAAAATTTAAAACATATTGTTACTGGGCTTTTTGTTTTTTGTCTAATCTTGTACTCTTTGTGTGACCTCATAGAATTAAGTTAGTAATAGTTGGAAGCCGAATCATATTTGCCTACTAGTCACAGAGCCGTTCCTGGGAATTTAGAGGAGGCCTAGGGCGAATTGTTTGATATGGGCCCTATAAACTACTCAGAGTTTACAAGCATTATTGTCGATGTAAACTCATGGTTCCTCTTCATTTCTGTGAAAGCCAAATTCCTTGACTGACTCATCAAATCCGAGATTCCAACTCTTTGATGCTTGCTTTAGTCCATAATTAGACTTCTTAAGCTTGCATTCCTTCTTTGAATTTTCTGGATCTTCAAAGCCTTGAGATTGTGTCATGTACACATCCTTTTTCAAAAACTCATTTAAGAAAGCAGTTTTAACATCCATTTGCCATATTTCATAGTCATGAAAAGCAGCAATCACAAGAATAATCTTAATGGACTTTAGAATGGCTAATGGCGAAAAGGTTTCATCATAGTCAACACCATGAACTTGTTTGAAACCTTTTGCCACCAACCTAGCTTTGAAAACATAAATGTTTCCATCCATGTCTATTTTTAGTTTATAAATCCACTTGCATCCGATTGGTGTTACCCATGGCAAGTCAACCAAGTCCCAAACTTGATTTTCAGACATAGAATCTATTTCACATTTCATGGCTTCGAGTCATTTTTTGGAGTCTTTTCCTTTCAAAGCATCTTTGTAGCTAGTAGGTTCTAATTCTAACATTGTTTTTTCAGAACTTTGGGTCAAAAGGAAATTAATATATCTTTTTGAAGGAATTATGGTCCTACTAAACCTACGTTGGGGAACAATAGACGAAGTATCCACCTCATTAGGTTGAGTGAATTTGCATGGACTAACTTCATGTGGGGCGGTAGAGGTTGTGCCAACCGAGTATATTGTCTCATGAGCATTCTCATGGTGTGCCACCTTTGACAAGGTGTTAATCTCATTCAATTGTTACTCATCTTGAACTTCTTTAAGATATACACTACTCCCACTTGTTTTCCTAGAAATAAACTCTTTTTCAAGAAAAACACCATTACAAGCAACAAACATTTTGTTTTCCTCTTGGATTGTAGAAGTAATATACCAACTTTTCCGGTCCATAATTCATATGGTGTCTTTTTCACTGCTTTGGAAGGTTCTCTTTTAAGTGTGAATGCCGCTATCTCAAGCGCAAATCCACAGAATGAAATGGGAAGATCAGCAAGACTCATCATTTTTTGAACCATATTTGGTAGAGTTCGATTCTTTCTTTGAGAGACTCCATTTAGTTGTTGTGTCCGTGGTGGAGTCAATTGTGAGAGAATTCCACAACTCTTCAAATTATCATTGAACTCAATGGATAAGTATTCACCACCACGATCGGATCGTAATGCCTTAAGCTTCTTTCCAAGTTGGTTCTTTACTTCATTTTGAAATTCTTTGAATTTTTCATAGGACTCCGACTTATGTTGCATGAGGTAAACATATCCAAATCTGCTCACATCATCGGTAAAAGTTATGATTGTACTTAGCCACGAAATTGAATGACCGAAGAAATTGAATGACCGAAGAAATTCAACCCACTTAGCATGCCTAGCATTAAGCTTATGTTGACCATTAATGTATTTCAATGACTCATGATCATAATGTAGAACAAATGCTTGAGGTCTCAGATAATGACGCCAATAATTCAATGCTCTCACTATGGCATAGAACTCCTTGTCATATATTGAATAATTCAGCTTCCCTCCATTCAACTTCTCATTAAAGTAAGACACTAGCCTCTTTCCCTATATGGGCACTGCACCAATCCCAGTACCACTAGCATCACACTTAACTTCAAAAGGCTTTGTGAAATCTGGCAATGCCAATATAGGAGCCTCACACATTCTCTTCTTAATATCTTCTAAGGCTTTTTGTGCTTTAATATTCCAACAGAACTTTCCTTGCTTGATGCAAGATCTCCTATAGAATGATGTCAATCCATGGAAAGATCTAACCTGTGTCACTGTTGTTGGAATAGGCCACGAAAGTATGGCTTCTACTTTACTTTGATTTACCTTGACCCCATCCTTAGACACAATGTATGCCAGAAATAGAAATACAACTTCCTCTTGCATGAATGGGCTCTTTTCTAGCTTCGCATACAATTGCTACTTCCTTAGAATTTCAAAAAGTTGTCTAAGATGCTCCAAATGCTCGTCCCTGCCCTTACTATAGGCCAAAATATCATCAAGATAAACCACAACAAATTTTCCAATGAATGGTCTCAGTACCTTATTCATCAATCGCATAAATGTGCTTGGTGCATTGGCGAGTCCAAAAGGCATGACTAACCACTCATATAACCCATGCTTGGTCTTGAAAGCAGTCTTCCATTCATCCGTCATGCATACTAATTTGATGATAGCCACTTATGAGATCTATCTTGGATAATATTGTAGAACCACTTAACTCATCCAACATATCATCAATTCTAGGAATTGAAAATCTATATTGATTGTAATGTTGTTGGCAGCTTTACTATCAATGCACATACGCCATGTTCCATCCTTCTTAGGCACCAATAAAGTAGGTACTGCACAAGCAGACTCTCTCTAACGTAGCCTCTTTGTATTTACTCATCAATTTGACGTTGCATCTCCTTGGTTTCCTCTAGATTGCATCTGTATGGAGCCTTATTAGAAATAGGAGCTTGGATGCTCAACCCACCTCCAATCCCACGAATAGGTGGTAATCCAGGTGGTAAATCATCCGGAAACACATCTATGAATTCTCCCAAGATTTGCGCCAATTCTGGGTCTTCAATGGTGATTTCTTCTTTCAATTCTTTAGCAATTAGGGCAAACACAATATCTTTTTCCTTCATAGCATTTTTAAAATCCTTTCTCTTCAAGAACATTGATTCTTTCACTTCAGTTTGTTTCTTTCTTGTACCGAAACTCATTAGGTGCTAAAAGCAACAAAGTTTTCACTTTTCCATTGACTCTCACCTTGTACACATTAATGACTCCATCATGTGTTGTTTCCCTATCAAATTGGTAGAGTTTACCAAGCAGTATCTCACAAGCATCCATAAGAACAACATCACATACAATCTCATCTTGATAATTACCTATTGAAAAGGAAACTAGAGCTCTCCTGCTCACCTTCACCTCATTGTTGTCTCAAGCCACTTCAATTTGCAAGGCTTAGGATGTTTTGACGTCTTCAAAGCAAGCTTTGATACCCGATCTGAAGAAACAACATTTGCACAACTTCTACCATCAATGATTAAGTTGCATATGGCATTCTTCACTTTGCATCTGGTGTGAAGAATATTCTCCCTTTGCGTCATCTCATCAATGGTTTTCACATGCAAAGCCCTTCTCAACACCAAATTCGTTTCTTCCTCATACTGTGGTCTGCAAATCTCCTCATCTCTATCCACGTCCTCCTCTTCACTTTCTACTTCAACTTGGATTTTTTTTTTTAAAGATTCAATTTCTTGAATTGTTAGAGCATGTCAATTAGGACAATCCTTTTTGTAATGTCCAAATCAATGACATTTGAAACATTGAATCTTTGAAACATCACTCACAATCTTCTTTTTGTTCTTTCTTGCATCTTTAGGAACTACACTATGCTTTGGTTCTGCAACTGAAGATGTGATTAGATTTGATTTAGATTGAAAAGGAACAAAGGGTTTCTGAGCTACTTTTGTCCTCCTTTTCTGCATTCAAATTTCCTAGCCATCTTGCATGTCTCATCAAAAGGCAAATTTGGATGTAATTTAATCTTATCAACCAATTCTTGATCCAATCCTCCAACATAACGTGCAATTCTGCTTCTCCCTTTCTACAATTCCACATTGAATTGAAATTTTTTCAAACTCCTTTGTATATTCATCCACACTTAATTTTCCTTGTTTTAATGTGGCAAATTTAAGATACAGATCCTGTTGATAAGTGGAAGGAACAAATCTGTGCCTCAACAACTTCTTCAGTTTCTCCCATGTCTCTATTTTAGGCTTTCCTTCTCTTCTCCTTTAATTTTTGACACCATCATACCAGTTGCAGCATATTTCGAAAGTTTCAAGACAACAATCTTGAATTTTTTTCATCTCCTTAGTGTCTTTGTATTTGAAAAATCTTTCTAGTGCATGTTCCCATTCAAAATTTGTTTCAGCATCATCTTGGCCATCAAATTCATTAACTTCTATTTTAAAGCCACGATCATCATCCTTTTTTTGTTTAGAATTTTCGTCCCCTGCTACTCTGATGAATAACTTGGTGAGCATAGATTGTGAAGCATCAGTTTGTTCAATCAATGCATTAATTTGGGCATCACGTCTCTAATTCTCAATTTCGTGATTGTTTTGACGCATGGCTTTGGTTTTTCTACTCTCCTTCTAGCGCCATTTGATATATATTAGGAAATTCAGAATAACTCTCCTCTTAAAAATAGATGCTAAAGAAAATACTTTTGATTTGCTCAATAGGTATTTTCGGTTTTAGTTATTGAATTTAGAAGAGATTAGCTCTGAACTTCACTCAATTAATGGTGTTTAACTAATAAAGTTTAGCTCTTGAATTACTCAAACAAGAACACTCGTGAACCCACGAATTCTCTCACTAAAACCACATGTTTTTTTGTGAAGAAAGAACAAAAAGTTTTAACACTTAAAACTCAATTGAAAACTTTACCCAAAACCGAATTGAACTGATTTGTTACAATGTGATTGAGGCTATTTATAGTCATAACCATCTACTAAATCCTAACAAACTTCTAACAACCTCTAAACAAACTAGAAAATCCCTTAACAACCAAAAGAAACACACCCCTCCCTTGATCTTTTCCAAATCCTGATAAGCTCAAACAATTATTGTTATCTAGTTGGTTTTCCTAATGTTTATCCAAACAAACTAACAAACAAATCTAATGATGTGAATATTGATAGAAAATCGTTACTCACAGTCAAAGGAATCTAATTTCAATCCTATAAAGAAACACCAAGAATTAAACTAGGGAATTTCGAACAAAATTTCGTTTGATTAAAGCTCCAAGCACCCTCAAACTCAATTTGTCCTCACGTGAATCTAAAGCCTAAGCACCAATTCATAAAATAAAGTGTAATTGTTTTTGAACGAAAACAACAAAGAAATCGCACAACTCAAAGTTGATTTTTATTTCACAAAACAATCTATCTTGTTACAAAGAAATCTAAAGGCTATTTATAATATAACCTAAGACTAAATTCTGACAACTTTCCTAGGAATAAAAGAAACAAAAGAAACGTGAAAATCAGCTCCTACTTTGTCCAACTTGGCCACTTGCACAAGTTGCACAACAAACTCAAGATAAGATTGCCACATCATCTTGCAACTTGCTCTTATCTTGTTAACAAACTTTGACAAACTCTAACTAACTCGATTCTATTCTAACAACTTGACTAATTAATTAATTAACAAAATAATCAGCAAACCTATCCAAAAATACACGCCAAAGCGAACTTGCCCAAAGCTCCCAAAATCCTCAAAATTACTTGCCACATTGCTTCGTTATTTTTGTGCAATTTCAAGAACTTCCAATCTTCAAGAAATGCTTCAAGATTCAATCTTTTAATCAAGAAACCTTCAAGAAACCATTCTCCATGTATTTTAGGATGATTACGATGACCAAGACCCAACAAGAATTGAAGACACTTATGCCTGAAATGAGAAAAACCCTAGCAACTGCAGTAGGAAAAAATCCATAGGCAAAAATTAACGTATGCTACCATAAACACTACTGATTTCACCTGGTGAGGATTTTTGGTTGCATGTGCCTATGCACACAAAGATGTTAGCTTTAGATGCACCAAATTGCCTTGTGTCACCAAAGGCCACTAGTTCACCCAATGTTGCATTATTCTTAACTGCATCCATTAAAGTTGTCCTGATTATATGTACCTTGATTCATATCATCTAACCAACTAACTAATTAATAATATAGTCTCAAATTTTAATGAAAAAACACGAAAAAATCCAAGAGGCCCAAGAACTCCAAAATTCCGCCTAATACACACGCCATATGCGACCTTGTTTTTGCGCCATTTTGAAGAGCTCTCTTCAATCTTCAAGAAACCTTTCAAGATCCAATCTTTTAATCAAGAAACCTTCAAGAATGCATTTCCCATGTCCTTTAGATAGAAGATGATGTATGACACACTATCAAGACTCAAAACAAAAATGTCTAAAATGAGAAAAATCTTAGCAAATGTAGTGGGAAAAATCCCATAGGCAAAACCATCTTATTCCCCAAACCATCATCTTTCGAAGGCATGTGTGTCTTCAACCTTGAATCTAAGAAATGCAACCATGGCCTTGTTGATAAGTAAGACCATGCCATTCCAAAGATTTTAAACCTTGATGACTCTGCAAAAAATTTCTTTTCGTGAGATTCACCCTTACTTGATCTTGAACTTGTTTTTGGATCACATGGTTATCTTATATAACCATCATTAAGTCAGTAAAACCTAAAACATATTGTTAGTGGGCTTTCTTTTATTTAATTCCAATCTTTTACTCTTTCTGTGACCTCATAAGATTAAGTTAATAATAGTTGTACGTCCAATCATATTGGCCTAATAGTCATATTTATTCTCGAGCAAGTAAATATGATTATCTAACGTAACTTAATTATTATTTCCATAGTTAAATTCCTGATTATATTTAGTAATTGCTAATCTATTGAAGGTTGTTTCTTCACAACGGCGCTTATTATGTTGTTCTTTGCATCTTAGCGTGTGCCTAAGATGGTATTAGAATCTATATTTGGCCTGTTATTAGAATTCCCTAGTCTTGATTTGCCCTCGATAGATGAAGTAATTTTAAATCTTTAAACCTTTTCTTTATTGAAAAGGAAAATAATTCTCACATTTTGTATATTTGAAATTAACATTTTCGCCTTTCACTTTTCTCTCAACAATCCTACCTTTACATCATATTTTCTTTTATTGGTCCCATTGACAGGTGACGTGCTCTTCAGGTTACGTCCCCAATCTAGTCTCATCAACCACCACTTTTTTTTTTCTTTCTCTTTCTTTTTTTTTTTTTTTTTTTTTTTTTTTTTTTTTTTTTTTTTTTTTTTTTTTTTTTTGCAAACATTAGATATTAAAGTACGTCATCTTCGAATATTTTTTTGTCACCTCATGCAAAGCTATAGCAAAGATGAAAGGGCTCAACGTGGACCCTTAGTGTTTACCAATTACCCCAATAGTAATAGGAAAATCAAGTGTAACTTCTCCACGGGTCCTCACATCTGTTGTTACACTTTGTTTTTACACTTTGATACATATCCTTAATTAGGTCAATATACTTTTTAGGTACTCTCTTCTTCGTCATTGTCGTACAAAGCACCTGTCACGTTACCTTATCATTTGCCTTCTCCTAATCGATTAATACCATGTGCAAATCCTTCTTTCTCGCCCTATAGTACTCTATCATTTGCCTCATGAAGTCATATGATGAACGGTTGCAGTGATGGAAGATCGTCGTGGCATAAATCCAAATTGGAATGCAAATCCAATCTATGTTCCACCACTTTTCCCACAATCTCATAGGTTTATTCATTAGCTTTAAATTCACCAATGGTTTAAATAAGTTTGATCATTACATTTATTTTTATAAATGGAGATCGAAATGCTTTTGCTCCACTTTTGCAATACTCTATGTGCTCACCGAATTTTGTTGAAAAGGTTGGTGAGGCAATTAATTCCAACTTTCACAAGACATTTCCACACCGCATAGAAATATCGTGAAGTCCAACGCCTGTATTCGACTTCATTCTCTTCAATGCTTGCTCCACTTCCATCTTTGGGTCCTTCGCATATATTCTTGGTCGACATGTTTCCACACTTGTCTTCCATCGCACATTTATCAAAGTATTCCCTCCATCTATACTTGATTTCTTTATCTTGACAAGGGTTCCCTGTTTTTGTTCTTTATACACTTTCCTTTTCTAATCCTTGTCTCGTGCTATCGTGTAAATCTCCTTTTTGTCATCTTTTAAGCCTGTGAGTCAAGCTTGTCGTAAGCATTTTTGTAGCTTCCTTTGCTTTAGCTATAGCCTCTTTATACTTGAACAATTCGTTGTCTCCACATTTTTCTAAATCCATTAGCACTTTCTTTTTTCCTTAATCGTCATCTTCATGTCCTCATACCACCTAGTCGGATCTTTGTGCAACGGTGATCTACCATTTAATTCTCTCAAAATCTGTTTAGCCGCTGTACTAATACAACTCATCGTCAACTAAAAAGCATAAGGATTCAACTTAGTGGCCCAATCTACTTCTTGTACAAATTATAACTCTCTCTGTTAAGGCCTTTTCATTATCACCGTTTAAACACCACCATCTAATCCTCTGCTCCCCTTGGAACCTCCTAGGACCTAGGATGCTCGGACTCGGGTACGGGTGTCGGACTCGGATACGTATCCAAGTGTCGGATCTTCCATTTTGAAATTTGGAGGATTCGAGGACATGTTTTAGAAGAGTCCAAATTAAGGATACGGACTTGGGGACATTTTTTTTTCTATGGGGAATATTGATGTCTATTTTGATGCAAAATATTACTTTAATTCAAAAAAAAAAATATTATCTTAGATAAAGTCATTGCATATTTGCATTGGAAGATTAAGTGAACTTGATCTTTTGGAGTGGTTTAGGAGTTTTGTGAATATTTGTTTGGTTGGAGGAACTTATTGGGAGTAGCACAAAACTTCTCACCAACCCTTTAAAAGTTAAAACAACAACAAAACAAATGAAGGAATTTCCTTGTGAAAAGATAATACAACAACAAAAAAATAATAACTGTCAGATGTACATTTAAAAAAATAATAATGTACAACTTTACAGTTGTATCATCTTGGAGGGCGGGTTACGTACATAATCAGCTTTCCTTTAACTCTTCTTCTTCGTTTCCTCAAGGATAGAGTAAAAAAAAAATATGTAAAAATTTAAATTTACAAGATGAAAATAATAATAAAATATTTAGATTATCCTTTTCTTGAACTCTTCTTCATTTCCTCAAGAAGAAAACTCTTCATCTGCAAAAAAAAAATCGCTGCACACTTACACAGTTTCTCCCATCGGAGTCTCGGAGAAGATAACAGGAGGGCCTCAAAACAGCATGAACAAGTTTGTTTTCCTCAGTAGAACAAAAGCCCTAATGTTGTAATTGCTGATTTGTCTGGTTCAACTTCAACTTCAGATCTAGGGTTCAAGTGACTAGTCCGTTTTCACATTTCCGTGTCTGACTCGTATTCCGTGTCAGTACCGAGATCGTGTCGTGTCGACACCACTACGGAGAGGGTAAGAGACGAGTCCGAGCTTCCCAGCCTAGGACTAGATTTGATATGGATGTGAAGAACTAGAAGTCTTTATTGGGTAACCCCACATAAGATAAAGTCTACCAAATCAAAAAGTTTCTAAGTGGATATTTTGCTTTATGAACCTAGTGTTAACCAAGATCAAATCATTAGATTGCGCAAAATCCAAAATAGTTTCTCCCCAATCATTTCTTACTCTATAATCGAAACCTTGTAGATGTTGTTAGAACTATTACTATGGGTACCAATGTGTCCATTTAGATCTCTAATACTTCCTCCACTCTAATTAATTGTAACACTTACTATTTGCACACTTTTAAGGAAGCGATTAGAGGATGTAAATGAACAATTTAGTCAAAATAATTTTATTACCGACAACATTTTACTTCCTTCTTTGTTTGTGTTAAAATTATTTTGACTAACTTGTTCATTTACATCCTCTAATTACTTCCTCAAAAAACGTGCAAATAGTAAGTGTTGCAATTAATATGGATAAAGGAAGTATTTTTTATTTTCGGATAGACTAGATTAATTTATTTTAAGGATTATTGATTGTTTTCCATGGAGTTTTATTTGCATTGCTTTATAAATGCCCTTGCTTCTTCAATAACATGATCCTTGTTAGCATTTTGGATTAAAATGTCATATGCAAAGAGAATTTGTCGAGATTTTACATCTTTATTTATTTATTTATTTTATTTCATTTATTTTTATAAGTTAGAGCAGAAAGGAGAGGGGGAGACATGTTGAATATTGCTGAGAGTTTAGTGTTACTTTTGGTGACTATAAGTTTCTGAAAAACTTGATTCAGGAAAGCATACATCTCTTAGAAGTGGAATTTTCGTCTTAATTTCTGCAATTTCAGACAATCAGCCCATAAGAGTCAATATTTTCTTTCATTTACATTCATTTTGTCACTCAAATGCCTTGTATACAGGTCTGATTTACCAGATAATATGTATGCCTCTGCCCCCATTGATGTTTGATACTGTGTGGAGAATTCCATCCTCCTACACACACTCGAGTTTCTGCTAGTTGATGCATTTTTTATTCATTTATTTATTTATTTTCACATCTTGTATTGAGATATTTTGTTTTTATTTTCCCAGATCAAAACCAGAAAAGAATTGTTTTGGCTCTGCAAAGTGGCTTAAAGAGTGATTTAACATGGGCACTGAATACTCTTACTGTACTCTCTTTCAAGGAAAAGGATGAAATTCGCAAAGACGCCACTCCGCTTGCGAAAATACCAGGATTGCTTGATGCTCTTCTCCAAATTGTATGCTATTTTACTGTAGCTATCCTTCTTTCTGGCTTTTCACTAAAAAGCATTATTTATATATTTATTTGGAAGATCATATGATGCCATAATTTTCAACTTTGCAGATTGATGATTGGCGTGATATAGCTTTATCCAAGGATCTTTCCAGGAATCGTCGGGTGAGGCTATTGGGTGCAAATGCTCTTGTCACAGGTTTTGGAAGAGAATATGAGGCTTTGGCTTCCAGTGATAACAACTCACAGTCTATGTAATCATAATTCAATTTATCGGTTTATTGATTAGAACATTACAGACCTAAAGCTGATTGTGGAAAAATATTTGTGCAGTACTGCATCTGGCTCTTCTGTAATGGATTCATCATCTCAAAAACTTGCTCCTAGACATCACCCTACTGGTTGGTGGTTTGAGGAGGACGGTTTATTTAATCTTGATGATGATGGGCGTGCCGAAAAGCAGCTGTGTGCTGTTGCTTCATCTAATATCCTCCGTAACTTCTCTTTCATGCCTGAAAATGAAGTGATCATGGCCCAACATCGTCATTGTTTGGAAACTGTTTTCCAATGTATAGAAGATCAAACTACAGGTGAGAGTCTAAAAATGTAGATAAGTAAAAAGTTTAACCATATGTTTATGAATTAAGGATGTAATTAATATCGCATGTATTGCTTTTATGCTTTCTTTTGCATGAAAATCTATAATTAATAACTCATGCAGCATCTTCATCTTAAATTCAACTACTAGACACTTTTATGTTGTAACCATCTTCCATACCTTTGTGGCAGGAATTGTTTTGTGATACTTTTTTAGTGATTAACGACTCATGTTGCTCACAGATTTTTGAAATGTTTTTAAAAGGGATCTGTGTATTTTAGGGTGTGTGCTCAGTTTTGAATTTGGGTGTTGTGTCAGTTTTACTCTGTATGATATTATTACCTTCCATCTTTGTTGTAGAGGATGAAGAGCTTGTGACAAATGCCCTTGAGACAATAGTGAATGTAGGCCCACTGCTTGATCTAAGAATATTTAGCTCATCAAAGCCTTCATATATTAATATAACGTGAGCATCTTTCTTGCTTTTTTACTGAGCTCGTTGACTTCAATTGTTTGAGCTTGCTGTTAATAATTTTCTTCTTCCCATTAGGGAGAAGCGAGCAGTTCAAGCTATCATGGGCATGCTTGATACTCAGGTCAAAGCATGGCATTGTGCTGCTGCTGAACTGCTTGGTCGTTTGATCATTAATCCTGATAATGAAACATTTCTTCTACCATTTGCCACTCAGGTTGAGGCTGAATTGCGGTTGAACCTTACATCAATCCTCATGTTCTTATTCAAACCTCTGAAATATCGTTATTACACCCCTACCTGATTTTATCTTTCAAATTGCAGATTTACAAGCGATTAGTTGATCTGCTGAGCTTACCAGTAGTTGACGCACAAGCAGCAGCTGTTGGGGCACTCTATAATCTTGCAGAAGTTAATATGGACTGTAGATTAAAGTTGGCAAATGAAAGATGGTGAGGTTTCTATCCGAATCACCTATGGGGTAGAGGGGTTGTGTTTTAGGGATTTCTGGTCGATGACCTACTTGAACTGGTCACTAAACCCATGTTTCAAATTGTCAGGGCAATAGATCGGCTGTTGAAAGTTGTCAAGGTGCCACATCCTGTTCCAGAAGTTTGTCGGAAGGCAGCCACAATTTTAGAGAATTTAGTGTCGGAGCCCCAAAACAGAGTTCCCCTACTTGCATATGAGAATGCATTTGCAGAGATACTCTTTTCCGAAAGTAAGCATGCTGATACTTTTGCAAGGATATTGTATGAATTGACATCTCGGCCTAACAACAAACAAGGAATAGCTCGTGGTATATGGGGCATGTAGTAGCCTACTTTAGTATGATGTGCATACTAATCTTAAGCAGTAGCCTGTGATCAATACTATGTACAACGCTGTGTATTTTATTAGTTGTTGGTCTATCTTGATTGTATGCATCTATGAAAATTTTCTATTCGTATCTTGAGTCATTACATGACGGAAATTTTGAGGAAAGTTGTCAAGTGAATGGTACATTGTACCCGTCTCCAAACATATTCAGCTATTCACGTCAAAAAGATGATATGTTTGTTTCTACTTGATCTCCAAATACTCTATTTTCCATTGTTCTTGTTTCAGAAAAATCTTTATTTCTTAAGTTTTAGCTTCCTCTTACGATAAATTTAATTGGACAAACGTTCTTAACGAATTTTTCAAGGAAAATTATTAACAAAAGAGAAACTCAAAATGATTTTCTATTATTTGGTATCATAAAGGAAAATGGTAGGTGTGGACGCCTCTAGGGGTACATTGAGTTGATTTTGTTTTTTAGACCATTTGAAGGGTCATTGTGTAGGGTGAGTGTGCTTGGATTGGAACGAAGCTCCATTAGAGTCCAACAATCAGAGTCCAACAATCGCACTATGTAGAGGCTTACGGACCGTATTCATGGGATGGTTTCTTATCATACAATATCAAGCAAAATTACAACCATATTAATGTCTTAATGGGTGCACCAAGATGCTTACTAGACGGTTTTTATTTAATACGCACTTTATTTTCTAAGATTGGTGGCTACTTTATTTAATGTGTGTTTATTAGGCCTATTCAAGATTCGTGTCTTTATGACTCATGTGATTTTATGTGATAGCACCAATCCGGTCTTTATCATTAATTATCCTAAATCTACGTGAAAAGTTGACTTCGTGGCTTACATACAAGCACAATCACATAGATATATAAAGTGATAAAACATGTTGGGAAAACTTTAAACCACATGTAATCACGCCATTTACATGGAAACTTTAAATACATGTCATAATGCTTACGAAGCTTTAAAAACACGTTATCAAGCTNAAAAAAAAATTAAAAAAAAGAAAAAAAAAAAAAAAAAAAAAAAAAAAAAAAAAAAAAACCTAAAGAATCATGCAATCATATTCATTAAAGCTTTAAAGGTCTAGGCATGAATCTTTTTGTTTCACTTGTTTTATTATATCTCAATCCATAAGTAGTCAATATTTCATAGATAGAAAACAAAATTATAGGTGAAGAGGGGGTTTAGAGAACTAACTTGGATGATGCCGATAATAATAAAAGAAGAGAATAATAATAGAAGACTTCGGAAAGAGATTTGAAGGTGATGATTATGGTGGCCTCATATTCGATACCTTGCATGTTATTGTCGAAATGATCTTGAGAATTGCTTGTAGTATCCAAAACGCGAAACCCGACCCGAAAACAATATGAAGATAATGATAGTGAAGATGATGAAATTAATATGAAGGAACTAATAATAATCTAAAAATGGTGGAAATAAATAAAAGTGGAAAAATAAATAAACTATAAACATTTTGTGGTTTTGTGTTTATAGAGATGGAGATTGTGAAGATTAAAAGAAAATTAAAAGAGTTTTAGTGGAAAGATGATGGAAATGCTTAAGACTCTCAAATGCTCTCACGAAATTGCCTATTCTTCTCTCAAATGTGATTTTTCCGTCTCTCGAAAATGAAGGAAATGAGGGGGCATTCATAGGAAAAATTTTAGGAAGGAAGACAGCACTGTGCATGTCCTCTGACAATGCTTGATTGCACACAGTATGGTTCCTTTTTTTTTCGGATTTTCCTCTTCTTTTCTCCTATCGGTTGGCCTTTAAGATTTGTACTTGCATCATGTGATGCTTTCTCCTCACTCTCCAAGGCTCTTTCTTATCATTTCTTGTCTTATAAAAGGAGGAAGTTTCCTCCTTCCTATTGGTAGGCTTCTAGATGGACAAGGGGAGTTCCTTGGATCCTTCCTATTGGTAGGCTTCTTATCATTTTTGTGGATTTCTAGGTATTTCGGACTAATCTCGGGAAAGACGGTTTGCACACTTCTTAAGATCGAACTATTTAGCGGCATGGTATATGTTTGTCATTGGCCTATCGGGGACAAATGTAGGTATCTACAAAAGCCCCTCTCTTTGGCTATGTTTGTAGAGATGTAATACCCCACATTTTCACGTATTTTAAGGAAGTATTTTTGTATTTTATTCGTATAATTTTAATATTTTTATTGAAAAATTATGTTCAATAAAAATATTAAATGGAAAAAAATAATAATACAAAATAAGCTTTAATTAAAAATAGTTATTTGTGTTATAAATAATATATTATGTTTTATAAAATATTTTTAAAGGCTTTTAAAAATAGAATTTTCAAGAGTTTTTTAATTTATTTTGAGGCAAGGGCCTAAAGGTAATTTTCACTTTTTAGGATAAGAGCCTGTTTACTTCAACTGAAAATAGCTGAACTAAATTGAACTGAACTGAACTAAAAGTTTTTTATGAAGGATTAATGGATAGGAAAATAATGGAAGAGCTGAACTGAACTGAACGGATTTTAAGCTGAAGTAAACAGGCCCTAAGTATGGGCTTTTCCAAATCCTACTTTGGGGCCTATAAATACCCTTTAAAACCCAAAGTTTCAAATTTCATCCCTCATAATTGTCATTAGGATTCCAAAATCTAGAGAGAGAAAGAGAGAAAAAAAAAAGAAGAGGAGAAGGAATTTCCGGGAAAAAAAAATATTGTGTTCGGTTTTTACGGAAAAAGAAAAAAAGTGAGATCATTTTTTTTACCTTGGGATTCGTGCCTCACCTGAGCCACCTTGTGCCACTTCCGGAACCACCTCGCCACCGCCAGAGCACTCGCCGGCCACCATCTCCTCCCCCTTTCGGTATTTTTCGGACTTAAAATATTTTTTTCTCCTTCTTTCTTTTTGATTCAATATTGCAAATTCATGTTCATATGTATGTTTAATCATGATTTTGTAAGTTTTAATCATGTTTTATGAAGTTATGATTTGTTTTAAAGCATGAATTAATTTGTTGTTCAAGAAATTTTAGGTTAGGGTTTATAAAGTATGAAATTTTTGATTTTTATGAGTTTTATTATGATCATGAATTGTTGTGGTGCGAATTTATGATGATTTTATGAAGTTTCGATTGATTTTTAAAGGCTTTAAACATAAAATAAATTGCTGTCCGAATTTTGTAATCATGAAATTCAATAGAATAAATATAATGAACATGTTTTGGATTATGAAAAATCATTCTAAAGCATGGATTGGCTTCATAATTATGTTAGTTGATTATAAAAGAGTTTTGCCATGAATTTATGATGTTTTTATGAGTTTTTCATGACTTTAAAGTTAATTAACAAATCTGCAAATTTTAATAAAAACAAGGTAAAGTAAGTTTTCAGTGTTCGTATTGTGCTAGTATGATCACATATTAATTCTATGATGTTACATATGATTTTTAGTATGTTTCATGAAGTTTAAAAGTGATTTTAAGCATGTTTAACATGTCCAAATTTTATAAAGTGAATAATTAGGCTTTTAAAGTATGTAATTAGCATAAATTGATCATATAAATTAAATAATACAGTGTATGATTGATTTATGTTGTTTTTGAAGTTTTTCAAGGAGTTTTGATAATTTTAAATTGCTGTGCACTTTTCTAAAGTGACATAAAATTTATATTAAGGTTTTATAAAGTATAAATAAGTCCCGAAAACCAAGTAATCTTGCAATAGAAAAATTAAAGTGAAGTATGGAATTGAATAGAGACCATATTAGGAATGTTTTGGACAAGTTTCCAATATAGAAGTTAGTTTAGAGTTGTTGTAGAACTTAGTCAACATGGTTTTAATTTAGTTTCGGCTTTCTTTATGTAGGAGACTTTGATCTAGTCAACTTTTAAAAGTTGTGGCGGAGCACCACTATTTCACAAGACACGTAAGTATTAAAGACAATCATAAGAATTAGAATTCATGCTTGAATGATCCCATATGTTATGAAATATTGTTATACTTGTTTGAATCATGAATTTATGTGCAGGACAAGTTTTGTTAGAACCATGTTTTCATATTATGTTGTCATTCCATGTTAAATAGCAATATAAATTTTATGAGATTGGATTGCAATGTTATGATAAGTTTAAGTTGGCCAATAGATCGATTATTAATAAAGGAAAGAAGTTATTTTTAAGTTGGTTAGTTACTTAGTCAACAAGAAAGATAGTTGTGAATTTTTATTCACATGATTAAAAGGAGTTATGAGCAAATATTTCATACATGTTGCCACTCGCAGTTTAATGTGTGGTCAAGGAGAAAGTAAATATTTAGCCACTCACAGTTAATGTGTGGTAAAGGAAGTTCAGTTTAATTAAAGGACACACATGAGATTAATTTTTGAATCACCTTAAATTGAAGATAATCAATATGGCTTGCTTTATTTGATGCATACTTTTATGTGATGTTATATGTGAGTCTTAGCACTGTTAATCACGTAAAGTGTAAGAGGATTTGCATCAAAACTCTTAGAACGTATATACCTTGAGTATAAGCAATGGGGGGAGTCGTATGGAACAGTGATCTATGGCTTCTAATTGGAGTACAAGACGTTGTACTCTTTTATATTTATAATGCGCTGGAATTCCGTCACTTTATGTGACATATTAATACGTTCTTGGAGTTGCTCCCAAGTTGGTGCCCGATAGGGCCATTTTTAAGGAAAGGAAACCCGTTCGATGCAGAACCCAAAAGTTTAAATATAATAATTAATGTGTTGAGTCTATGCACAGGTGAAAGGTTGTCAAAGGTAAGTTGTGTGTGTGTTTTATTTCATGTTGTTCTGTTGCATAGTCTTGAGTTGTTATGTACTTAGCTTTGCTGACTGTTTGTTTTGCGTGCATGGCCTGTCTTGGACTTGGCCCTACAATGACCCACTTGTTGGTCAGTAGTTGACTAGTATAAGAAAAGCTACAGGTACAAGTGGGCATATGTGGTTTCATGCTGGGCTGGAGTGAGAGCGCTTGCTGCGTTTTGTAGTTATTTTTATTGCTTATGAATTACTAACTTTTATTTGGATGTTGTTTTATTTCTAAAGATTCTAGTTTTGGTTTTTAAGGGCCATTAATATGGTTCCGAAGTGTAATAAAGTTTTAAGATGATTTTGTTTTGGGATGTTGATTTAAAATTGGTTTGAGACTTGTTTGAAGTTTAGTTTTAAATTTATTTTTGGTTTTATGACTTCCGCTGTAGTACTTTGATAAATGCCTTAGCCGTTATCACGGTGGAGGTAATACTTTGTTTTTTCTGTATTTAGAAGTTTTAATAAATATAATCCTTAATATTTATAATATGTTTTCCGGAAAAATATAAAGTAGAAAGTTAGGAAATTCCAGGGTTAGTTTCATAAGACGAAAGCCGAAGTATCGGGTACCTGCAAGACAAAGGTTAGTTCTGCAAGTGCCAGTAGGTAGTCTTCAGGAAATTACGTTATCCCTAAGAGTGAGTCTTAATCATCTGATGGTGTCTTATTGGTGGATGCTGGGTTGTCAGGATGCCTCTAATTGCTGGTGCCATTTTCTTCCAATAGTCTCACGGGTGTGGGCTGCTCAATGTGGATGCAGGGGTGTCATAATGCCTCCAATTGGTTGCTAAGGACAACTGGCGGTTGCTCACATTGAATAAATGACCTGGTTCGAGTTGTGGATCTAGGAGCCTTTTGAAGATAAATCCATTAGGGCTGTGAAGGCCAATAGGGCCGTTGTGGATAAAAGCCATTAGGGACTTTGATGATGAAAGCCATTAGGGCTTGGTGAAGGCCATTCGGGTCGTTGATGATGAAAGCCGTTAGGGCTTGGTGGAGGCCAATAGGACCGGTGATGATGAAAGTCGTTAGAGATGTTGGAGGCCTTTAGGGCTGTTGAGGATGAAAGCCATTAGGGCTTGCGGCCATTAGGGTCATTGAGGATTAAAGCCATTTGGACTTGATGGAGGCCATTAGGGCTGTTGAGGATGAAAGTAGCCAGTGTGACGACTGTTGATGCTGAAAGATAAACCTTCTAATGGCGTTATGATAAAGCCATTGGGGTTATCTGATTGAATGTTTGAGCTTGATGTTGACAATTTGCTAATATAATGTCTTCACTAGGGATGTTTGTTCTCACGATTTGAGTCAACTACATTGGGGAGGATTGATTTTGATCTTGAATTCATGTTATTTTGTGGGGAATGAAGGAGGTGCTCCTTGTTCCCAAGTTCTCACCGGGGATGTATATTTGAAGGTTGCTTCCCTGGGGAACTATTGAGAATTTAGAGAATCGCTCTCATGTGTTGGGGAATTTGATTGAATTGAATAGTTGTGGACTCGGGGCGTTGGTGGGCCCACATGCCCTTTTTACGGACATCGAATGTCTTTAGTTTGTTTTGCATAGTGTGAGTATGCTTGGCTTAGGGAGTGAGTCCAGAAGCTCAAAACCCAAGTAGAGAAGTTGCCTGTGCTCTTTTCGGGAGCTCATGGAAACCTATTATGTCTAGCTCGAAGACAAATTGACGCTAAGGATAAGGTCTCTGTAGATGCCTATATTTGGCCCCACCTAACGACCAATGATTAATGTATACCACCGCGCAAACAAGTCCAACGTCTAAAAATTGATTGCTTGAAAAGACCGCCTAGTTTTGTGTCGGAAGTCAATCCTTCACAGATTTGGTCCCCACTCCACAATCTATACGGGGTCCCGCTGACCGGTCAGCAAGTTGGGGTCCAGGGGTGAAACACCCTGGTTAGGGGGTTACCTTTTGAAAACTAAAAAACCATTACCAGAATAACTGATGATGAGTTATGATGGTCGAAATACGCTTAAATTAATTTTCCTATATTTCATATTTCATTTATTTTCATTTTCATACTTCATATATTCATTTTATTCATTTTCATTTTCATTCTATTTTAATTTTATTTTATAATTTACTTTTTAATTTCATTTTCGAAAACGATGAAAATAATATAAGCGTATGAATGTGACCGAATTCGACGAACCTTCTAGGAGGTTTTGTTCGGAATATGGAAACTCTAGGTTATGGAACGGAGTAAATCGTTTTATGGAAGTGAATTTCGTATTATTTCGTAATATTTAGTAATACTTCGGAATATGGAAACGGATATATGAAATATGGAAACTTCGGAGATTCACCGCGTAGAAACCAAGAAGAAGGGAGCTCGAGCGTCATGGCGCAGGGCGAGCGCCCAAGAACGAGTGCCCTAGCGCTAGACCTTGAATGCTATGGCGCTCGTTGATGTCACTTCCAGCCCTATAAATACTCGACCTTTTCTGACCTTCATTCTCACTTCTTCACTTCACGATCTCCTTCTCTCTCTAAACCCTAATTCTCTCGATTTTCATTCCATACATCGAAAATCGTGTCCTTCTTCCCCTTTCTCCCACAAATCGCTTCTAAACCAACCTTCATTAACATACAAACTTATTACTATTATTATTATTGTTATTATTGTTGTTGTTGTTGTTGATGTTGTTGTTGTTGTTGTTCTTCTTCTTATTATTATTATTGTCGTTGTTGTTGTTGTTACTGTTGTTGTTATTGTTATTATTGTTGTTATTATTGTTGTTGTTATTGTTGTTGTTGTTGTTGTTGTTGTTGTTGTTGCTATTGTTGTTGTTGTTGTTGTTGTTGTTGTTGTAGTTATTGTTATTGTTGTTGTTATCATTATCATTATCATTATCATTATCATTATCATTATCATTGTTGTTGTTGTTGTTGTTGTTGTTGTTGTAGTTGTAGTTGTTGTTATTGTTATTGTTGTTGTTATCATTATCATTATCATTATCATTATCATTATTGTTGTTGCTAAAGCAATGAGGTGGGATAGGGATTGTGAGGATTTCGCTGACGTAGACTGGATGCGTGAATGGACTGGTTTCCTGTTGACGTACCCTCCAAGTACCTGCAAAAAGGGACAATAATCCTTGTAGGATTATTTCCCCCTCCGATGCTTAAGTAAGTATTTGTAGGAGAGTAAGTGAACAATAATCAACAAGTAAACAATTCTAGAGAGAAGTTCTAGAGAGAAGTTTTCCCTTTTTAGTAAGTGTTTTTGTCTTAATCTTGAGTGTACTTTTTATCCGATTTTTGTGGACTATTTATAGCCTCAAGTGCAATTTCTTATCCAATGAGATCGCGACACTTGTCTTCATCTCTTTAATTACCTTCCTTCATTTGCCTTATGGGCTTTTAGCACCAATNGTAGCACCAAGCTTTTAAGGCCCCATGGTTTGTTTTAGCTCCTTTTCCATCGGCGAATAAAGGCTTGACATGTGGCAAATGTAGGATTACATATGGACCAGTCAGAAGATGACACGTGGCAGTGTGGGGGCCCACTCAAGGCGAATTCATCACTGCCACGTGGCAATCCCATGCTGGCATTTAAGGACTCGTGGTCCAATTGTAGGATGACATGTGGCCGTGTAGGGTCCACTCATGGTAGACTAATCACTGCCACGTGGCAATCCCATGCCATCGTCTTGTAACAGAAATAGGGACACGTGGTCCACTCAGAGGCTGACACGTGGCAGCTGACTTGTCATGCCACATTAATTGCCCCTCAGATAGGCTGATGAATCCATAATTCATTACCCATCTGATTTAATCAAACTGGGCCTTGCTGTGCAGGCCCATTTACATTTGGGGGGGAATTGGAGGGTTTCAAATTTTCCCCCCTTTTTACCCTCACCCTTCTTCTTTAAATAGAGGTAAGAAGTAAATTCATTTTTCACATTTTAACATTTGTGAATTTTTCTAGAGAGAGAAAGTAGTAAGAGAAAGCAGTAGAATTTTAAGAATATTTCCAAAGGCGATTTACGGTGAGTTTAGGTGATTTTAGGTGAAGCTTCAGTCAGTGAATAGTGTATTCAGATCCTTAACCTAGCAACTTCTTTTACTCAGGTAACTATTACCTGATCCGGTTTCATTTTATTTTTCTTTAATTATTCTATCATGTCTTCTAGTTCGTCTTCTCCTCTTAATGCTTGTACTCAGTTTTTGAGTGTTCCTAGTAATAAGCAAGTAGGAGTGGGTCAGGGTTCATCACCTGACTCCCAATATTCTAATGCCCCAAATATTCTTTTTTCATTGGGGTCACCGAATCTTCCATTCCTTCCTGTGCAGGAGGACATGGCAAGAACTAAACAAACTGCTTCAACGATATTTACAGGCAAGGACCCAGTAGACTCCATTGAAGAGATGGAGAGATCTGCAAACAAAGCCGAATCAGGACACTCGGCTACTGACTCTGAGACCGAGGTCACTGCACCTCCCCGTAAACCCACCACCTATCCCACACCAGAGACTGCTTTGGTGAGATGGGAGGCCATTAAGGACATTAACATTGTCCTTTATGGTAATTTTTTTATTAATCACAAAAGCTTTCAACCTATTCTTCCTAAGAAGGGGGATTCCCTTCTAAATGCCCTAGAGGGATGCTTCGGCATCTATTTGTCTATGATAGACATGGGTGTTTCAATTCCATTTCTTCCTTTCTTTTTAAATCTTCTGAATCGTTATGACTTAGGTTTGTGTCAGTTAACTCCAAATTCATGGCATCATATTGTAACTTATGCTGCCACTTGTAAATAAATAATCTTAGACCCTCTTCGGCAGCCTTTGTACATATGTATAAATTAACTAAGGCTGCCGGATGTAAACAAGGCTAGTTTACTTTGGCTAATGATGACGATTATATTACCGCCATTGAGAAGTCTAATAAGGCTACCTCTTGGCGAGGTGATTTTGTTTTCATTAAGTATGAAGACCCTGACTTTGTTGCTAGGATGAGTAATTAAGTGGAACTTAAGTCCTAAGTTCAAAGGTAAAGTGACCAACCCACCCAAACTAAATACAAATGACTTAGCCATTTTAGATTTATTTAGAAAAACAACTGCTAAATGGAAAGGGATGACTTATGAGATTCCCTCCAAATGGATTCCTTTCAAATTTGTTTTCACTGACCACAAGTTTCTTGAAACTTGTGGGTTAGTGTATGGTGGTAATGCTGGTAGGTTACCTTTTTTTTTATTTTTTTTTTTTTTTTTTGTCATATTGTTTTTATCATTGAATTTGTTAAGTGTAAGTAATTCGGTCTTATTTTTGCAGAAAAAGCTTTAAACGAACTACCTGACGAGAAAAAAGGTAATATGGACCAGGCTGAATTCCTTCGTCGTCTTGCACAATCGAAAGAGAAGACGCCTCTTCAGAAGAGGCAGACTATGGAGGTATAGATACCGGACTTGCCAACAGTCCTGTCACCCTCATTTCATTCGGCTTCTCTTTGTTTAGATTTAATTATTTTTTTTATTATTTTTTTCAACAATGTAACTTACAGTTATTATACTTTGTAATAATTAACTTGTAATCATTTAATTAAGAAGTATTCTTATTGATGCCGGATACATTATACTTGAAAATTATTTTATTCTTTTGAAAGACTATGTAACACATCCGGTGTTCTTATCAGACGTCGGGTGTGCCAAATTTTATTGCTTATGAAGTAGATTCGGCATTCATTCACTTACAATTTTTTGTTGTTTTCTGTGTTTGTATTATTATTTTTTTTGCTGATAATAAGTACTGGATACATCCCATGTCTTTGTTTTGACACCGGATGTGCCAAAATTTACAACCCCATGATTATATTCGGTTTCCTCAAATAAGGCCGGATATAACAAGGGTAAACCACGATTTGGCACATTCGGCGTCATCGTATGATGCCGAGTGTGCCAAATATCATTTCACTATGATTGCATTCGGTCTCCCTCGGAAAGACCGAATGCAAAACATGTGAACGATACTGAATGTGTCAGCCTTTCTTTGGTTTTAAGTTTTTACAAATTTAAAAAACATAAGTGTTTCCTTTCATTGATGTACAAAGCCCATCATTTTTACATGTTTCTTATTGTTTGTCATTGTATATTTGTTACTGTTGATTTTTGTTATTACTTTTATTCATATTTTCTTCTTCTTTATTATTATTATTANTTTTTTTTTTTTTTTTTTTTTTTTTTTTTTTTTTTTTTTTTTTTTTTTTTTTTTTTTTTTTTTTTTAAAATAGTAACTCGGCCTTGTTTCAGAGGCCGAACAAGATTTAATTTTAAAACAATTCGGCACATTCGGTGTCAACTAATGACACCAAATGTGTCGAATTATGCTTGCGTGTCATTCAACTCGGTCAGAAATTATGAGGTCGAGTTGAACGTGTGTAAGTGCAGTTTTGGCACATTCAGTGTCATTTCTGACGACGAATGTGTCAAATATTTCCTCATAAGGGTGTACTTGGTTAAGTGATAGTAGGCCGAGTTTTGTGTGTTAACCTGGAGATTTGGCACATTCGGTATCTTTCATTGAGGCCGAATGTGTCGAATCTGCTTCCACGTGGACACCACTCGGTCTTTTAGAACTTGACCGAGTTAACCACATGTTAATGCTGTTTTGGCACATTCGGTCTTGACTTGTGTCACCGAATGTGTAGATATGGCTAAGGACTTGTGTCACCGAGTTGAGGGTGTGTTAATACAAGTTTGGCACACTCGGCATGAGCTGTTGTTGCCGAATGTGTCAGATTTTATTGACTTTGTTCTTTGAAATTCCCACAACTTATTTTTCTTACAAGTTTTACTTATTTGGAATGTTAATGGCTTTGTGTGGGTAATAATTTACTGAATTATCTTTGTGGTTTTGCAGTCGACCAGAGATACCCGGCCTTCAGTGCTGAGTAAGGAGAAAAAAGATAAGGGTAAGGAGAAGCTTAAAGCTCTCCCTACTAAGATGAAAAGGAAGGAGAGTTCTACTCCACTCTCCATCAACCCCCAACCAAAGAATTGAAGAAAAGGCCAGCTTCGTTGGCCAGCACCGAATCCTCCCCAGCTTCAACCCCAAGTAAGTCGGTTGGGGAAAGTACTTCGTCGAAGGAAGTCCCCTATAAGAGGAAGGAAAAGGCTGTCAGGACAACCAGCAGCCTTCAAAGGGACCCTGTCTTTGACAATCCCTACGAAACTGAGACCGGCCTGATGGATCCGGTCGAGCAAGATGAGGCCAGACGTGCTGGCCAAACCATTGGAGGAACTGATCAGGATCCCTCCCTCCAGGATCCAAATGATCTTCCTCCTCCTGACAAGGATCCGGCGGCTGGAATGCAGGAGGCCATTAGGGAGAACATGCCCTTGGAGTTCCTAGACTCGGCTATGGCCACAGGTATTAAGTTTGCACGTAACGTTGTTACATCCGTCTCGAGTACTCGTGCTGGAGACTCTATTACATCTCCTAGAGACCCTCAGGCTATAATTATTCCATTTCCCACTACAGATGTGGCTAACTCGGAGAAGGACTTCCTAGATGAGGAAGGTGACATCCCTTCTACCTCTAAAACCTTCGACTCCAACTACAAGAAGGAGTTGGTTAGAGAGGTTCTCCGCTGTGGAGATAAAGAGTACAAGGAGTCGTTAAGGGGCATCCTTGATGGACAGCTAGGTCCATGTTTCAACAGTTGTATTGAGGTAAATTATTTATTATGCTTTCTTTTGTTACTAACTTTCAACTACTTCTTTAATTCTGTCACTTTATTACTTAGTGGATTTTTGCTAACTTGTGGATTTTTCTTTTGACAGATCATCTTTCAGCTTCAATACTTACAAAAATTGGTTGCTCAAACCAAGAAAGAGAGGGAAAAGGCGACCCGAATGTAAACCATCTGCGAGTCGTACTTAAGCAAACAAGTCCGCAGAATCCAAGCTCAAAATTCACATGCTGTGAATGAGCTGTCTGCTTCTTTGGGACAGGCCAAAGAGCAGAACTTGGTCATGGCTAAAAGGAGCATGGAGCTATGAACCGATTTGGAGGAGCTCAAAAAGAAGGAATCGGACTTGGAGCAGATGGCCTCTGACAAGAGGGACGCCGAGTTAAGGGCGGAAGAGGCTGAGAAGAAGGTTGCTGCCTTAAATGAGCAACTAAGAGAAGCTAACGTCCGGCTTGAAGAGGTTGAGAAAAAGAAAGAGGAAGAACTTAACCAAGCCGGACAATTTGCAGTCCAAAAATATCTGGAAGGGGAAGAATCTACCAGACAAAGGATTGCAGAGGCCTGGACACTCGGCCTCGAGGAGTATGTCCCATTCCAGTACTTTGAAAAAAGACTGGATTATGCAACAAGAGCTCACCTAGCTAAACTATGTGGGGACACTCCTCCCAGCCCTTTCTGCCCCTCTGACGCCGAAGACGAAGAGGAGTAAGCCGGAGATGAAGAAGAGGACAAGGAGAAAGATGGAGCAGGAGCAGACACTACTGCGTCCACTACCATAGAGCATCCTGCCCCAACTGCTCCTTGATTTTTTTCTTTTCAATTTATAACTTGTTGTATTGTACAATCTTTTAACAATTTATTCAACGTTGGTTTTTTAAACCAATTGTATTATACATTTATGCTTTTAAGCATACTTTATTAATCCATCCTTTACTTTGTTTACTTTCGTTGCAATTTTTCAATGGTGGATACAATTTATTTATAATGCATCTTATATATTTCTAAGTGTTTTTACTTAGAAATTTCGCAGGTCTAGATACAATCCATCTGCAAAGCATGTTTTATATTTCTAAGTGTTTTTACTTAGAAATATTTGCAGGTTTTATTATTCATAACCCTTAGACTTCATAAAGATATAATTTTCTTAAAAACACAAATCATGAACCATTGAACATTGGTTATTGAATTTTAGACTATAAATCACTTAGAGATTTAAAGTATAAGTTGTTCTGATTTGGCATTTAAAGGATGAACCAAAAATTTTAACTTAGAGATTTTAGATGACTTAGGAATTTTAGAAATCCCTTTTAAATATTTCACCCACCAGTCATAACCCCTATAAATAAACATTGAGATTCAACTTTGACTTAGGGATTTTTAGATGAACCAAATATTTGTTAAGTGTTTACAGTATATTTCGACATATCCGGCATAATCACATGACACCGAATGCGTTGTACTTAACCTTTTTAGGTGTCTTGACACCGGATGCGTTGTACTTTATTGACACCGGATATGTCATACTTAATGACGCTGGATGTGCCAAACTTAGTGTTTTTAACATTAAACTCGGTCCCCTTTTGGTGACCTAATCGAATGTGTTCAAACCCATATTTGGCACATCCGGTGTTTGGTCCCCTTTTGGGTGACCTAATTGAATGTGCTTAAACCCACTTTTGGCACATCCGGTAACTTCACATGTAACCAGTTAGATGTCCTAGCCTGTTGAGATTCATCGCTTTAACCGTTATATTATTCTTTCAATCAATAAGATCCCTGTGTTTACAAACTTTAGACTTTGATTGATTTATTTCTCTTTACAGGTGATGAGGTGATGAATCAACCAACCATATTGATTGCCCCTAAACATAGGGATCGAGATTGTTATTAGTTTGTTTATAGTAAGAATTTTCATCTTAAGACCGAATCTTGGACCTTTAAAGTCGATTTGGTGATCCGTAATCACCTAAGGGAGATAAAAGTCTCGTATTGTTTTTTCCTCCATGTATTAACCGGTGGTTAATTTTTCGGGATCCTGCCCTTATTGCTTTCAAAACCGTTAAGCAAGTTTTAACTCATAGTTAAGTGTGGGGCTGTGCCCTTGAGTGCTGAGGTCAGCATCTATTTAAACAGGTATAAACTTGATATATAGAGGCGAACATTAGAGGAAGAAGAAATTTCATTAATTGCGGCCCGTAGCCAATTTAGTACAACATGAAATTTCTTTCCCCATTGATCAACGTGGATCAAATAGGTGGGCACATGGCTTACACTGGATTCTTGAAACCAAGTTTATAAATAGTATTTTTTTTTAGATTGTTTGCATTCCAGGTTCTGGGTACTTCATACCCATCCAGAGTTTGTAAGCGATAGGTTCCATCTCTCAACACTTCAATTACCTTGTATGGACCTTCCCAATTAGGAGTAAGCTTGCCCTGCTCATCAACTCTCCCAATTGACTTCATCTTCCTCAGCACAAGATCCCCTAACTTCATTGGCCTATGGTTTACCCTCTTGTTATGTTCTCTTGCCATTTTCAGCTTGTACAATTCTTGCCTAAGTAAAGCATTGCCTCTAACTTCAGGTAACATGTCCAAGGTGGCCTTCATAATTTCCCAGTTAGCCCCTTCATCATATAACATGTCGTGAATTTTGTTCACATGATTAATAGAAGTAATGAGCAATTATTTTATATCTAATACCACTCACAGTTTAATGTGTAGTCAAGAAGAAAGTAAGTTATTAGCCACTCACAGTTAATGTGTGGTACAGGAGATTTAGTTTAATTCAAGGACTCACATAAGTTAATTTGGAATCACCTTAAAGAAAAGATAATGATTATGGTTGCTTGTTTGTATGTATGTCTTTATGTGATGTTGCATGAGAGTCATAACATTGTTAAACCTGTTAAATCACGTAAAGTGTAAGAGGATTCGCACCAAAACTCTTGGAACGTATATACCTTGAGTATGAACAATGGGGGAGTCGTATGGAACAGTGATCTATGACTTCTAATTGGAGTACAAGACGTTGTACTCTTTTATATTATAAATGCGCTGGATATCCGTCACCTCGTGTGACATAGGTAATACCTTTTTGGAGTTGCTCCCAAGTTGGTGCCCAATAGGGCGATTTTAAAGGGAAGGAAACCCGTTCGATGTCGAATCCAAAAGTTAAATATAATAATAATTTTATTGAGGCCATGTGCTGTAAGAAGGTTGTCAAAGGTAAGTTGAGTGCATGTTTTATATCTTATTGTTATTGCATAGTCTTTAGTAGTTATGTACTCAGCTTTGCTGACTGCTTGCTTTGTGTGCATGGCTTTGTCTTGGACTTGGCCCTACGATGACCCACTTGTGGTGAGTAGTTGTCTAGTAAAAGGGAAGCTGCAGGTACAAGTGGGCATGAGTCATTTCATGATGGGATGGAGTGAGAGCGCTTGATGTGGTTGTAGTTTTACTTTATTTCAATTGCTTGCAGAGACTAACGTTTATTTGGTTGTTTGAATTTTGAAAGACTTCTGATTAGTAGTTTTGGTTTGGTTTTAAAGGGTCATTAATATGGTTCCGAAGTGTAATAAATTTAAAGTTGATTTTATTTTAAAGCTGTTTGAAGTTTAGTTTTAAAATGTTTTGGTTTTAATACTTCCGCTATAGTACTTTGATAAATGCCTTAGCTGTTATCACGATGGCGGTAATACTTTGGTTTTTCCATATATAGTAGTTTAATAAACGTAATATCTTCTAGTTTAACATGTTTTCAGGAAAAATAAGAAATAGGAAGTTAGGGAAAATCCAGGGTGTTACACAATAGGAATATCCAGCTTCTTCACAACCTTTCGAAGTAAATCTAAGAAATTAATACGCACTGTTTGAGTACCCCAATCAATACCTTCTACTTCATGAAAATCATATGAGGATATAGCAGGTTCTTTCTTATACAACCTTTCTAATGAATCAGCCTTCAATTGGAATAGTTGCTCACCTTGCTCGTTACATCCATTTGTTGTACTGCATTTTGACAAGACTCTTCAAAGGTTTCTTTCTCATTACCAACAAAGCTGCATCTGAAATCAGACATTGGCAAAGTAACTGTAACCCTTTCTACCTCTCTAATGACATCCTCATAACTGTAAGTAGGCCGAGCATAACCCAAAGCATGACAGATATCCTCTTATAGAGAAACAAAATCAACAGAAACAACAGTTTGTGCTCCTGCCATAACCTTCCCACAAACACCAAGCAATCAATTCCTAAATATTTCTCTAACAAAATATACTCTTAAGACCATAAAGCCATAATGAAAACTTATTTAATGGCTGAATATACTCTAGACACTCATACATAGGTGAAAGTGTAACTACAAAAGACTTCATCACTTATAATATAATACCATACACATCCGAATTATGAAAACTTAACTAGCCAATATGCAATATAGTTCAGATTGAAACAAACAATAATATAGATACCAAACACTTAAAATGATACAATAACATAATTCTGTTTGCAGTTAGAATCTAGACCATATTGTGAAACACATATAAGAATATATGCACTTATATTAACCATGTATAAGTAAAAGCATTTGGATTCAAATGAGATGTTGATCATAAATACCAAATATGAACATGAAATAAAAGAAAGCTGTTAAAACTTACCAGTTTTTCAGCAAAGACAATTATTTGGAACCAACAGAAATATGAGGTATCAAACTTGAATCTGTCCACAGTGAGTTTGAAGCACTAAGACATGCATAGGCTAGCTTATATAGACAAAAACATATATGAGGATGTAGGAAGAATGGCATGCATTGTAAGAGTACTACTTTCCTTCAAAACCAGTTCATGTGATGTATAGTACAACTTAACGACTCACTAAAACAAATTTTAAAATTAGAAAGCATTGAAATAAGCATGGATGTCAGAACAAACCACTCTTGTCACACCATCATTTGGCCACCCCTGTCTAACACAAATCTCCCTAATTTCTGTCCCAAATCTTTACATTTTAAAAACTAATATTGTACATCACAATATTCACTATAGAGCTCTCCAAACCAGGTTAATTTAGGCGCCCTTTTTTACCACCAAATTTCAGTCAACATCCTGATTTTCTGTGAAAAATAAACCCCAAACAATAACCCCAATAGGAGAAAAAACCAAAGGAACCGAGCTTGAATTCCAACTATGAACCATAAATACCAAATACAATACCAATAAACACAAAAGGCCCAAAATAACCCAATACTTGAATAACATGAATCCAAATCCAACTCTAAGCAATAGCCCAAACATGATAAACCTGAACTGAAACTGTAAACCATTAACATAAATGAACCTTATTAACTAAAAATACTAATAATGAAAATAGAATCTCTAATGAATACCATTAGCATCTATATATTTATATAAGCTGAATTTTCAAAAATAGAATCAAATTAGGATTAAATTACTTGAAATTAAATTAAAATTAAAACGTAAATAAAAGTTAATTAAGATAGCAAATCACAAACCTAAATATCTAAATAAAGCCATATTAAATTAAACACCATTCAATTCAATTTCTATCTAATCATAATTGAAACATGCATGCAAAATACTAACAACAATCATCCAATCACATCCACAATGAAACCAAACCTGGAAACGGCTAAATGATTGCAAACCAACTCCCACATTCTTAAGCTATTAGCCCCAAAACATAAGAACCTATAGCAATACTAATAGCTTTCATTAGAGATCCCCAGAACAGCACAAACACTATCGCTCGAAGACAACAAAACAATCAATTTGAATCACATCTTCCTCCACAAACTCTCAGCTAAACCGTAAAAATTCCGAACACCACACCGGCTATTTCTCCACACAACACCACACCGGCTATTTCTCCACAACGTCTACTTTGAATGGCACTATTCAAAGTAGACACTGAATCTACTATGACATTGCAGCTCACTATTATTTGGTTTTATAGGGTACAACAGATCAATGTTGATTGTGCAAGGGTCGCAACTCGCAAGCAATGGAAAAATTACCATAGCAAAAGTTGAGTGTTTAGAAATGAAAGAGAAGAAGGAGCATAGAAGGAAAACACGTGAGAGCATGTGAATTGATTTAGTAATTTAACTGTAGAATTGCTTAGTTGGACCAATGAAGTCTATTCACTATTCTTTGAATAGTTATTCTTATCCTTACTTTTTAAGTTGTAAGGGTATATTTAATTGTAACTTATATTTTTTTTTTAACAAATTAGTTATATGTTTTATAAATATGAAATGATGTTTTATGAAAATTTGTACAGTTTAATTGAACTTATGTTCTATTATTCTCAATATTTATGTTTTGTTATGTTTTATGTTTCTTATCGATTGTTTTATTATAAACAGAAGATGTTTTACTCAAACTATACAAGTTTAACATAGAAAAATTGTTTTTTAGAAACCAACTGTATGTTTTATAGATATAAAAAGATGTTTTATAAATTTTTTGTTATGTTAGGTTTAGCTTATGGATGCTCTATTATACTCAATATTTTTGTTCTATTAGGTTTTTAAGCTTTTATCCGTTGTTTTATTTTTAACTGAAGATGTTCAATTCAATTGTTTAATTGATAATAACAGGTGTTCAATAAGTTCAAAAGGTTGTATTGTTTTATAATACGATTGTTTTATAAATTTTGTAACATTTTGTTTTCTATTTTTTGTTTTACAGGATTACAATAAGCAACGTTATAGGACTGATTGTCAAGCTCGTATTCAGTTTGATGTTGACTTAGTAAGTGGAAAACTTATCGTAGTGAAGCATGTAATGGTTCACAATCATCCAATGGTTCGTGTGGGTAAAAGACATTTACTGAAATCTCAAAGAAAGGTTATTCATGAGCAAGGCCAAATAGTGCTTTGGAGAAGATAAGTAATATCAAGAAAGGATAGATTAAATCTTGAAAGAATGAATAGAGCTGCAAAAAGTACCAGTAAAACTAAGACAAATGCACAAAAATCTGTACAAGTAATACTTTTAATGTTTTATGAAAACAAAATAATGTTTTAAATTTTCTAGTGCTTGTTTTAATAATAATTATATTTTTATAATGTATAATTTGATGTTTTAAAAGCATGTTTGTTTTATTATATTATAAGTTCTAAAATGTACGGTTGATGTTTTACAGTTTCATATAAAATACAACATAAATCTTATATTATTTAATGTTTTATTATCCTAACTTGTAGATTATGTTTTTTTTATATACATGTATTGTTTTATTACATAACATAAATGTTTTGTAATATGATACTATGTTTTATAACATTTTTTGTTATGTTCGTTAGCTTTAGCTTACGCTCTATTATGTTTTTTTTTTTTTATCCATTGTTTTATTATAAAATGTAGATGTCTTACTTAAACTATACAAGTTTGAACACTTGTTTTTTTTAAATCAACTTTATGTTTTATAAATATGATATGATGCTTTATAAATTTTTTGTTTTGTTAGGTTTAGCTTATGTCATGTTATACTCAATATTTTTGTTCTATTAGGCTTTTATGAATTTATGAATTGTTTTATTATAAAAAATAGATGTTTTACTTAAACTATACCAGTTTAACATAAAACACTTGTTTTATTAGAAATCAACTGTATGTTTTATATATATGATATGATGTTTTATAATTTTTTTGCTTGGCTAGGTTTAGCTTATGCTCTATTATACTCAATATTTTTGTTCTATTATATATAAAATACAACATAAATCTTATATTATTTATTGTTTTATTATCCTAAATTATAAATTTTTTATTTTATATACATGTATTGTTGTATTGCATAACATAAATGTTTTATAATATTTTTTCACTAATTAAATTTATATTTTTTCTCAACAGAAGTATATGATGCAACAATTCGTCATTTAAGTAATCCAAGTTCTACCGTTCAAATTTTACGTACCAGATTCATTTATATATTTTTTGGTCATGTTCTTTTATCCTAGATTAATATCTTGTAGTAGTTAATGTTCTACAAACTATAGTTATTGTTTTATTTTTTATATTATTCTGTATAAAAATATTATTGTTTTATAATATACACCTGGACCCGGTCCTCGGATTGCTAAAAATCCACTTATATATTCACCCCGTCCAACTGTCGCAATTTCCTTTGACAAATCACAACCCTCTTCATTTTTTTTTTCCTCCCTCTCTTGCTAAACTTGTTGAATGGTATTTTCAAACTCCCAAGTGAAAAGTTTCAGTGACAATGGCGTCAAAGGGCAAAGCAATTGCTGATTCTCCTGGTAAGCGAAAACGAAAAGATGAGGATAAAAGTGGTAGCAATAAAAGGAAAAATCGCGACGTTTTACAGTTCTTTGAGGACTCTGCTGCTGAATTTGATGGCGTTGATAGCGACGAAAGCGACGGTTCTTTTGATATTGATGGTATTTTCTAAGATCTCTTCGAAATTAATATTAGTTTTTCTTTTATTTTTTGTTCGGATTTAAATGTTTGATTTTTTAGGGTTTAAAATTTTAGGTTATAGGTCGCTTGCATGTACTGTTTTCGGGAATTTGTGTGAGCATTTTAGGTTTAAGTTGGAATTTTAACGGGGTGATTATTGTTCAATTTTTTTGGGTGACTTTCGATTTTGAACATTAGGTTTTATGGGGTTTATTTTGTATTTCTTTAAAATGCTGTATTTTTGTGGAATTTTGTTGGGTTTTTCTTTTTTGTTTTTGTTTTTGTTTTTATTTTTGTTTTTGGGGTGCTTTTCAATTTTTTATCCGTAATTTTTATGGAGTTTATTTTGTAGCTCTTCAAAATGTTGTATTTTAATGTGGAATTTTTTTGGGTTTTTTTTGGGGGGGTTGCATTTCAATTTGATAACTTTAATCTTTATGGGGTTAATTTTGTAGCTGTTCAGAATGTTGTATTTTTATAATTTTATGTGGAACTTAATTTGGTTTTTTTTTGGGGTGCTTTTTAATTCTAAAATTGTAGTTTTTATGCGGTTTATTTTGCATCTTTGTGCAATTTGGGTAGGTTTTTGCTCTTGAGTTTAACAGCGCCATAATTGAAGTTCTTTGTTTATACTCATTATTTATGGTGTGTACAGTTCTGGTGGAATCTTGATAGTCTGATGCTAGGGTTGTTGTCAACTATCATGTCAGAAATTCCTTATTCTGCTAATAAGTTGTGTTGCCATGAAATCATGCATGTGGTTTTGTTTTACTTTGCTGTATGTTTGTATTTTAAGGTATCTTTTGTAATCCAATTGTGAAGATTTCTTGCTGTATGTTGTTGAACAGATTTCCTCAATGATGACTTTACCAAAGTCAAAAGTGAGCCTGGAAGATTTGATGAATTCCCTTTTTTGCCGAAAGAGGAAGAGTTGAGTGGGGATGAACTTGAAAAAATGTTAGCAGACCGTTACAGAACCAGGTCTGGGTATGTCAGGTATGCTGAAGATGACTATGACTCTAAAAGATCGGTGGACAAAAGTTTTATGATACCCTCTGTAGTGGAACCGACCATCTGGAAAGTCAAGTGCAAGGTATGATCTTTGAAATAATTTGCTTTGGCATTAAAGTTGATTAGTTAATCTCAATTTATATATACTTTGTATGTTATTTGGAATGACTCATTTGTTGTTGCATGCTTTATTTTAGTGATTGTTACCATTTCTTTCCATGTATAGGTTGGACGAGAGAAAAATACTGTTTTCTGCTTAATACAAAAGTTTGTGGATTTGAAAGCTTTAGGAACTAAGCTGCAGATTATATCTGCATTTGCTGTTGAGCACATCAAAGGTTTTATATTTGTTGAAGCAGAGAAGCAGTCTGATGTTGTTGAGGTAATTTATTAACCTTAAGCTGTATATGTTTATAAAAATAATGCTCTCCCTTGCAACCTCTTGACTATGACATGTTTTTTTAATTTTGCTTTAGGCATGTAACCAGCTTGCTGATGTATACTTTAGCCTTGTAACGAAAATTCCATTGAATGAAGTTGGTAAACTTCTAGTTGTTAAAAAGAGGTATAATGAAGTCAAAGAGGGCACTTGGGCACGGGTTAAGAATGGACTCTACAGGGGTGACTTAACTCAGGTATTGGTAGACTCTTGGTGCAACTTGGGAAGTTGCAACACTTTCTAGTACTTATTTAAAACTTGAATTCATTATCGTGTAGGTGGTTGCAGTCAACAATGAGCGGAAAAAAGCAACAGTGAAGTTAATCCCAAGAATTGATCTACAGGCTCTCACTGTGAAATACGTAAGGAAAATTGTGCTATATTGTTCTTGTAATCTTTTTTATATCTTTTTCTGGAGTTCCACAATTTTTGATACTTTTTTGAGCAATTGTTTTGAGGATTGATATAGTGGCTTCTAATGTTCATTTGTTTTTCATGATGAATTGATAACTATAAGGCCTAAGCATGCTAAATCAAATT
Source organism: Suaeda aralocaspica (assembly GCA_016808085.1). Lineage (NCBI taxonomy): Eukaryota > Viridiplantae > Streptophyta > Magnoliopsida > Caryophyllales > Amaranthaceae > Suaeda > Suaeda aralocaspica. Next base: position 1,176,000 of record PYUH01000187.1, on the reverse strand, counting down.
ACTGTATGTGGCCTTCATGTGACGCCATAGTAGAAAATTACTGAAACTAACTTGTTCTTAATCTTAGTGGCTGCTTGTAATGTTAACTAGTATTATCAAGAAGTTTCATCTTTCTACAATGTGAGAGATTTTTATTTTCTGTGGTTAATGTTTTCGCTGTAATCCTTTTCTTTCCCTTTTCTGTTATAGGATGTTATATTTTCCCCTTGTCTGCAAGTTTCAACAAAAAAAAGTTGTTTCTTGCCATCTTTATATTTTTGTAAATTCTACTTGGAACTTCCAAACAATTAGTTTGTGATGGTCTAAGGTTTACTGTGGACTGTCTTTATTCAGTCTGGCAACTGAGGGAATAGGGCAAGGTCATGTTGTGAGCAAGAAGGGCTATATTTTTATTTTGTATCTTGCTAGACTAGAACTAGACTAGGTGAATTGGAGTGTTGGATTTAGTAGAGCTGTTGCAGCATGGTAAGTGTCATAAAATCATCCTTGATTTCTTAGTCACTCTTACGGGAATCTTAAAAGAGGGCAAGTAATGCAATTGGACAAAGCTAAAATGGAAGTGTCTCATAATCTTCTATGACCTTTCAGTCACACTTAATCTTATGAAAGGGATATCAATGCAAGGGAATGCAAGAAAGGCAAAACTGAATTAGTGTGGCATGACCATTTCAAAATGTATCCTTTTGCCATTCAAACTTCTAGTTAACAGTTAACTCTATCAATTAGCCAATCAATTTATCATTTGAATGTGGATTTTTTGCATCATATTTAATTGTTCACCATTACTAGCTTTTATAGTTAAGTGTATTATATCAAAAATATTCAAAAGTGCGTGGTCATAGTTTTGAAGTCTTAAAACTCTGGAGTATCATTTTACTTATAAGGTTTAGTTGTTGGTAGTTAAAGTGGAGAGACTAGGATATGATGCCGGCTAAGTTTGAGCGAATATTTCATGATTTTAAGTTTTTCTTTTAAGAAGCATAATATTAAGTTAGGGGTAAAGGTTATGTGTATGTTGAAATGATCTTGAATACTTTGAGGGGTTAGAACGTAGGACTTGAAGTGAAATGTTTTTGAAGGTTGGAGTTGCTAATTAGCCAATGTCATCGAAGTGTTACAGAAAAACTAAATTTGATGGTTTGGTCATGTGTTTTGTTGCTCAAAAGATTCTCACACAAGAAAGGTGAAAATTCGGAGCTATGATGGGTTTGAAAGAGGAAAAGGTGACCGTTTGAGAGATTAGCGGATGTTGAGGTGAGCCCTTAATAAAAGTCGTTGGGGCAATATTGATTAAGAGAAGGCATATGACAAGGTACCAAGAGAGGTGCTTTGGTGGGCAATGGTGAAGCAGGGGGTACCTACTAAGGCCCTATTCTGTTGAGCTTATTTCCTACTAAGGCCTCGTTCTTTTGAGCTTATTTTCCTGCAGTTGCTGCAATCCACTTTAGTTAAGTCCACTTATCTTCAATTCATTTATAATTATTTTTATTTTTATTTTTTAATATTCTTCTTTTTCTTTTTAATTTAATTTTAATTTTTTAATATAATTTAATATTTTTTAAAGTTTATTTTATATTTTTAATTTTATTTTAAATTTTATTCTAATTCTAATTAATTTTTTTTTAAAATAAAAAAATTATTTTAAAAAAATAAAATTAAAGATTAAAAATATAAAACAAAAATTAAATAAATAATTGATAATTCACATTAAAAATAAAATGAAAACTAAAATATAAAATAAAATGAATAAAAAATGAAAAATAATAAAAAATTAAAAATAAATTAAAAAAACATAGTTCAGTGCCTTTCAGTTCAATCAGAATAAGCTTAAAAGAACATTGCCCAAGTATATTAACCTAAGTAAGTAATATGTCAAGGTATTACAGAAAATTTGAGGAGTTGTATTAGAGTTCCACTTGATCTTTCTATTACTATTGGTGTGCACAATTTAGTTTTAAAAGGCAAGAGGCGCACCAAGACACAAAAGGGCCTTGATAAAAAATGAGGCGCTCATTGCTCCAAATATGGCGCCTTGCTGTGCCCTGAGCCTAAGCGTGCGCTTTTAAAGCTAAGGTACACAAAGGATCTGCTTTGAGCCTTCCTTCTTTGCAATAGGTTTGGATGAGGTAAAAAAGTCTATTTATGATAAGGTGTCTTGTTGTCTATTTGCTGACAATATTGTGTTGGTAGAAGAGATTAGATTGTGGGGTTAATGATAACCTAGATCAATGGGGCTCAAAACGGGAAGCTCTTGGGTTTAGATTAAGTTAGAGTAAAACAAAGTGCATGGAGTGCCATTTTAGTACTCGGAGGTACAGTCGACATTGGCTAACACTAATTATAAGGGCCTATATTAGGGCCTTGTAGTTGAACTTCACGCTTCAAAGTTAAGTAGTAAATGAGTACTCAACCCATTTACATTAATTGCATGAACATTTCAACCCAACCTAACCTTGAAATAATTGCGTCGATCTGATTTTATTTTAATATCCTATTAAAATTTATCGTACAATTTTCATCTAATTGTTGTGTAATTGGGAGAGAACAAGTCTCTAGAAAGCTTCTCCCTACCGTTTGCTATAATTTTCAAAAGTTAATCACATAAATGTTCTTCATTATATTTCATTTTACCACTTTGAGATTCTGTAAATCTATATTATACTCCTTATGTGTTTACCATTCCCTTAAACGAAGACTCCAAACTACTTGCTACATTACTTGTTTTGGCAAGTGGGGCCCACATGTATCTGTACTCGTGTGCCCTCATTTTTTTGCACCCATTTAATCTTACTTTATCCTTGTAACTCTCACTCAATCACCACATATTCTCACTCTACCTTTCTTACACATAAATAAGCAATTGGTCTCTTCATTGAAAATGACATGCCTAAAAACTTGGTCCATCCTTCAGCTATCCCGCAGGAGTGGTGGTGTTGGCCTGACGCAATAACGAAATCTTGGGAGATTGTAGTTGGACCCGTCAAACCTTAGATCTAGAAGTTAACCCTAATATTTTGGGTCCTTTGGTCACCTCAGCAAGCTACTCCCTTTACAATTATTTTGTCTTTTCTAGTGGTCTGATTGGGGATTTGTGGCCAGAGATAATCACCAAGATTTTTTTATCCCCCTGATTTTTTGGAGTAAATTGGTTGGTTCCAATGTGAGCTGTTTGCTTACTTTTAACCTTTTTTTGTTTCCATCTTTTTTTTCCTATTTTCTATTCTACATTCAGGTGGCAACAATGCAATATCCCCTTTTCGTGTTTATTTATTTGATCACTTTTTAACTATTTGTTGCTTTTGCTTATTGTATTTGTATATTTGTATTATGGCTTTCATCGTAATAATTACTTGGGTTAGCGCCTTAGGATGATAACATATACAAGTGGTGATTGGCACCCCATAAGTGCTACCGAGTGCTCACTATCACTACATAATAAAATAATTAAATTTATGTCTTTCTTTATTCATGCAGTATCCCCGTGTCGAAATCTTAGATAGTGTCCTTGTGTTCCTTTTTCTTTCTTTTCTATTTATTACTCCCTCCATCTTTTTTTACTTGTTACATATGGACCAAAAAGCTCCCACATATATTTTTTATTTGCTGTATTAGACACTCAGTTATGTACTACCAGTGTTCGATCCTTTTTGGCGAATCCTTTTTGTCATTTCATTTATTTATGTGTAGGAATTTCTTAAAGCGTCATACTTGACAGTTCTAAAATTGGTTTTACAGGGAGGGGGAGCAATTTCAAAGAGAACAAAAGGCTCTATACCAGCAGCGAGATTGATAAGCTCGAGGGACCTAGAGTAATTACCTTATTAATATATTTTCAGCTGTTGTCGCAGATTTAATATACTTGTGCTATTTTCCTGGAGTTTTCTCTTAGTTGCAAGGCATTGACTTTTGAGTTTTGGTCTCCCCAGAGAGTTTCGACCTCTCATACAATACCGACGAGATCGTGACACTGGAAAAATGTTTGAGTTCCTTGATAGCCTAATGCTAAAGGATGGGTTTCTGTATAAGAAAGTGTCCATCGACTCCTTGAGCTTTTGGGGTGTAAATCCCTTAGAAGATGAGCTACAGAAGTTCGTAATTCCCACCAATGATGAATCTGATAATGTGGAGTGGCTTTCACAGCTTTATGGGGAGCAAAATAAGTTCAATATGAAAATTGTTAAAGGAGGCGGAAAAGGAGAGGGTTCCTCTGGTAAGGGCGGTGGAAAAGGAGAAGGTTCATCGGGATCCAATGAGCAATCCAGTTTTGAAGTCCATGATCTTGTTCTTTTTGGGTATGCTTTTGTATTTTTTTTATATTTTTTTATTTTTATTGAGGCCCTCTGGCTCTTGCAGTCTGCTTTATTGTTTGGTATGGACATTCATTTTTAAATTGCCTTTTGACAGAAAAAAAGATTTTGGTATGGTCATAGGCATGGAGAAGGATGAGAGCTACAAGGTTTTTACCCCCTTTTTTTTTTCTTTTCCTTGCTTTGTAGTGTAATGGTTTTTGTGTATGCCTGTGTGTGGTGATTTTGGGAAAAGGAGGGGGGGGGGGGGGGGGGGAGGAAGTGGTTTGTTAATTGATACAATCTTTTGTTTCTGATCTATTATTACCTGCTTTTAGATATTGAAAGATGTTCCGGATGGACCAGTGATACTGACTCAAGGTCAGAAAGAACTGAAATATGTGCCTCAAGATAAGAAATTTACAGCTTTAGATCACCGTATGAAGACTATATCCATCAATGACACTGTCAAAATTATAGGTGGACCAAGCAAGGTTTATATTCAGCTTTGCTATTATGAGTTTGTCATGTTGAATTGTAAGTTAAGATGTGTATGCTTGTATAATAATGTTTATTTTGTCCCTCATTGCAGGAACGTCAGGGAATAGTGAAGCAGATCTACAGGGGGGTCATTTTTTTGTATGATGAAAATGATTTGGATAATGCTTATTTCTGCACAAAATCCCAAATGTCTGAGAAAGTGAAGGATGTTGACATTGCTTGTCATGGAAAGGTATTTCTGATGTTACATATCTATGGCAGTGCCTCCTGCCATCTCCCTACTTTCAGAATGATGAAAATGAAATGGAATTGTTGGTGGTTTTCGTTTTATATCTGTTCTTTGATTTTGTGGGGAAAAAAAATTGTGCAGGATGATGGAGGTCCATCAAGTTTTGAAGATATTCCTACTTCACCTAAATCACCCTTGTCACCTAAGAAATCATGGCAGATTAGAGAGAATAATTCTGAAGGTCTGCATGCGAGCTGTCTACTTGAATTTAAATTCTTGATCTCTTCTAATTGGGTTTCTTTTGTGGATTTAACAGGCAAAGATGAATTATTTTCTGTTGGCCAGTCATTAAGAATTCGAATTGGCCCCTTGAAGGGCTATCTCTGCCGTGTCTTAGCTATTCGCTATTCTGATATCACTGTGAAGCTGGATTCTAAACAAAAGGTTCTTACAGGTTTGTCAACAGGCTCTTGTATTCTTTTTGACACGTAGGAGGAGCAATATTATTGAGGAAAGTTTTTCTGCAGTTAAACGTGATCATCTTGTGGAAGTCCGTGGAAAGAGTTCTGCCTCTTTAATTGGGTATACTTTTAATCTTTGAAGCCTATGACTAGACACTAGTGCTTTATTATCTATTTATTTGCATATATTTGCTGCATTATGTTTTGTTCATTTTTTTATGGCTGCAGGGGTGATCAACAATCGAGTTCTCCATTTAAATCATTTGACTTGCTTGGCACTGAAGGAACCACAGATGGTAGGATTTGCAATGTTTTGTGGCTACTGCATTTTGGCGATTTCTGAGTCTTGAGCTGTTTAAATGGAAATGTTGCATCTCGCATAGTGAAATTACTCGTTGCTAGAAATATAAAGATCTTGTTGGATGATTCTTGTAACATAACTTGTGAATCATGTGTGTCTTATTAAAGGATAATTTATACAGTTGTTTAGAATCAATCAATCAATCAAACAGAGCCTTAATCCCAAAAATTAGGGTCGGCCACATGAACCAAAAAAATCATTCCATGTGGTCATCCACATAAATTTTCCTCCTCCATCCCCTGCGGTCAAAGACTTCATTCTCTTGTAAATCAAAAAGCTTCATATCCTTTCTAACCCCTTCCCACCAAGTCATTTTCGGTCTCCCCCTACCTCGTTTGAAACCTCCATGATCCCACCCTTCCACTCGTCGCACCGGGGCTCCCTCAGGTCTCCGTCTCACATGTACGAACCAACGCAAGCGATTTTCCCTTAAATTGCTTGCAATGTCTGCGACACCAACTTTTCGACGTATGACAGTTGTTTAGAATGCTTTTCAAGAATTTTTGATTTTTTGTTCTAATCATCTTTTCTTTTTTCATTATGTCATAATTCTATCCATTCGCCTTCTGTCTTTGTCTCTCTGTATTCCTCTACTGATTTTCTTTTTCGTTCTACCCCATGATTGACCTAATGTGTCGACAGCGACCTATCAACCTTATATTTCAACATTATCCATGATTCACCTTCCAGGTAGAATATGATTGGAAGAACAAAGTAAGTCGTTCCTGATCCCTCCAAAAATGAAGAACCCCTTCTTGTTCAGTTTTGCTTAAGATCCAAAACTAAACTTGTATTTAAGCTAGTTACAACAAACTCTGACTAAAACAATAAAACTGAAATGTTTGCACAGAAGTTAGCTGTCTGTACTCTTCGTTGCCAGCCTCTGATCCAACTTGGATTCACCAGTTTAGAAGTTACTTCTAATGTGCAGATAGTGAGATACATTCAGATCAAGTCCTGTTATGAAATTGCAAGACCTACTTAAATGAGTTTAATTACCCCTATTTTGCTGCATTTACCATTGCAAAACCCACTAACTTGAGCTAAATTTGCAGCATTCATCACTATAGCTGTTTCATTTTCCTTATCTTTGTTAATATACATTTTGAAAATGATAACCAATTGTATGATGTGAATTACTTGATCCTTGTTTAGTAGGAGTTGGAAAGTAATGTCGTTATTTGTTAAAAATAATGTTGTGCTCTGTGTCTACTTTTGAAGATTGGCTACAAACGGCTGGTGGATCGGCAGAGGGTGATGGCTGGAATGTTGGTGGGCTTTCTAGTAAGAGGTATGATCAATCTGTTAACAATAGATTGTGTGGTTTAGCGTCCCTCCTTCCCAAAGAATAAATATTAATGTGCCACATACCAATAAAATCTCCATAGGGATTTGCAATTGTTGCACTTGGCTGATACCCTGTTGGCACCTTCTCAATTGTTAAAATTTTCACCACCAGATAGGGAATTTATTTTGAATAATGTCCTATTGATTTTCTAACCTTGCCCCTTTCCTCGTCATCAACAAAGTCTGAATATATATATATATCCTCCCTAAGCAATTGCTTATATCATTGCTGCGGCTCGAATGACTCTGAAAGACCATGATGTGCCACGATGGTCCAGTGTGTAGCTGAAAGCTTGATAGTGTTAATTCTAAATGACACACCAGTAATAGATTTAAAATGCTATTCTCAAAATGTTCTATATCTATGTTTTTGAAATTCATATTCCTCAATCCTGTCTCTGTTTTGAAGCCCTATCCACTCAGAAATAGCTTAAGCACATTTGAGAACTTCACTTGGATTACTCACCAAAAACAGGTTCTCAAATTGCTTTATCTTGTTTAGGATTTAAGTATTTATCTACAGTTCAACCAACTTTGCTCCTTCCTTGCCTCGTGGGCTTCACTGAGCTAGGCAGCTAGCTTAAACTAAGCTGAGATGACCTGATAGTTGCAACCCCTTCTAGTTAAAATACGTAGTAAGTTATCACACTGTAGCCACAGTATTGCAAATATCAATAAATTATGTAGCTGTTTCAGTTTGCTTTTTTTTTTTTTTTTTTTTTT
>PYUH01000187.1:1082811-1167607 GCA_016808085.1 Suaeda aralocaspica | reverse complement strand
TTTTTTTTTTTTTTTTTTTTTTTTTTTTTTTTTTTTTCTGTTTTTCCCCTTTTTGCCCTTTCCAGAAAGTTTATGTGAAGCACCAGAGTCCAGAAATTTAAAATGATAGATTTTCTTTCTTATATCCTTAGTGGATGCTATCTATTTGTTCCTATTGGACATGAAATTGTGTTTTTTGATCGTTGCACCTCTCTTAATTTTTACTACCTATTTTAGGAGCTCGTGTTACATCTTTTTAGGTGTATGTTTCCTCTAGGCATTTATCGTTACAGTCACTTGTTGATCTTTTGCTGATAATTGTCACATTTGTCTATGCAGAGGTGCTTGGCCTGCCTTTCCTTCCTCTGGTGCATCGGTGAGTTAATTGTTACTTTTTTTTCTTAATATTTGATTTGCAGTGCATGTGGATATCCTAGACAGGGCGGATCTAGGATTTACAGTAGGTGTAGCACCCCAAAATATTCATAAATTGGACGCTAAATTATTATGTGATAAAAAAATCGGTAGCTAAACTATTAATAAAGTAGTTTTGGTAGCTAAATTCTGTACAACTACTAAATTAACAAGGCCTACCAAATGTTCAAAATACAAGGTCTAACATGTACAGATGTGAGTTACGACAAACAAGCCTAGGGAAACTAATTAATTTGAATCACTCAGAAAGGAACAAGAAAAAAAGAAACCTAACAAGAGAAAACTATGAAAGAATATAAACCTATGTATAATTGTATCTTATTGAATCGCATTTTCAAGGATAGTAACTAATTAATTTGGGTGGTTAACTCTTATAAATTGAAAATACATAAAACAAAGCAAGGCTTATAAAAAAAAAAAAGAAGAAAAAAAAACAGAACTCTTTTTCTTCCCAATTGTAGGACTTTCAATTCAACCCCTGTTTATTTCCCCAATTGAAGGTAAAAAGTGAAGTCAAACCCAATTCAATGTATGCTAAGCAAAATTAAAGCAAAAATAATACGAAAAATACAATTACAAGAAAACCCCATGATCCAAAAGCCACGAATTATCAAACCAAAACATGTTACTCCGTAACAACAATAAAAGCACAAATTTCAAAACCCCAAGGTCCAATCAAAGCAATCAAACAAACAAAGATATGTAAATTGCTGAGAGTTGCCAATTTGTCCAATTGCCAAGGTCTTTTAGCTGTGTAGCAATGGCAGTAAAAGGACAGAAATAGCCTCAAAAACAGAAAGAAGAGCACTGATGTTGGATTTTTCGGTTGCTAAATAATATAGCTACCGATATTTTGGCCGCAAAATGATTTAGCTACCGTTCTGCGGTAGCTATATTTGGTGGCTAAAAAATTCAGAAACTGATTTTTTTTTTTTTTTTTTGAAAAATGGGGCTTAGCATGTGTCATGGGGTGCTACACCACTGTATCCGCCCTTGATCCCAGACATCTTCTCTTCCCTTTCCAGTGCTGTATCTATGCTTGTTTTGATGAGCCTATGATCTTTTTGTGTTACCATTAGCCTCCCATTCTCCCCCCTTCCCTTTACTCAAAAATAGAAATAGGTTTTCAATATCCCTTGTTTCTATAACTCTATCTATGCTTGTTTTGACGAGTCTATCATCTTTTTGGTAATGCAGCTTCAAGTTGGTACTTCTGCTACTGTTCTGCATTCTTCTGTTGATGACGGTAAGACAAATGGTACAAATTGTTGTTCTACACATTCTTGCCAAATAATTACTTCCTCTGATTAGTTGCGACTAATTCCCTTGCATGTTCTCCGAGAGAAAAAAAAAATGGTTTTGAGCGTGAAAGGGATAGGAAGATATAGGAAACCCGAAGTTTCCGTGAAAGTAAAATGTTGCAACTTTTAATAAATAAAAACAGAATACAAAAAAAAAATAATAAAAAAAAAAATAAAAAAAATAAAAGAAAAAGAATAAAGAGGAAGTAATTCTTTCAGCCAAGCACATATTAAGATATATAAGTTGTTACGAACTTTTTCTCTGAAGTCTTAAAATTTTTTATCTTGTAAGATATATGTATATATTTTTTAAATACCAAATATGTATGTAGATGACTGGCTCAGTAAAGCTGCTGTTGGTGATAAAAAAGCTGGTGATGATGCTGTTGGAGGTTGGGGAAGTGCTGGCTGGGGGAAAGAAAAAGCATCTGTTGAAGATCAAGGAGGCTCTTGGAGCATTGGTGGAAGCAGCTTAGGCCAAGGAAATAGTGATAATGCTGCAAACAGTTGGGGCACTCAAAGTGCTGAAAATGGTCTGCTGGATTCATGGGACAAAGAAAAACGTACTGAAGAGCAGGTAGCTTGGAATGATATTAGTTCCGGTTCTTCCGGTTGGGGTAAACAGAAAGCATGCGGGACTAGTGCTCCTTGGGGAGGAGCTACAGAATCTAGTGTTCCATCGGAAGGTTCCTGGGGCAAAGCAGGAGATGGAAGTGTTCAAAAGAATAATATTAGTGAGACTAGTGGATGGGGAGGTTCAGCAGCTGCTGTGTCACAGTCTCAAGCTAAAGAATCTGTAAATAAAGGATTTGAAGATCCTTGGGGAAAAGTTGTAGATAAGTGGGGTGACAAGGATAACTCTAACAACGGAAGTGGATGGAGAAATTCTGCTAACAAAACAGCTGGTGATGGCGTTAAAGGTTGGGGGAGTAGCTCTGGGGGTTGGACAAATTCAAAGATAGAAAATGCTGAGGCTGGTGCAGGGAACACTTGGAGTAAGCCTGGAGGATTAGGTACTGAGTCGATTTCTTCCTTTGTTAAAACAGATGGAAATGACTCTTGGGGACAATCAAAGAACTTTGAGAATGAAGGAGGATTTGGCAGGGGCCGTGGCCCAGGTGATAGAGGTCGTGGCCGTGATCAATTCGGAAGAGGAAGTGAAAGATTTTTTGATAGAGGTCAATTCACCGGGTTCAATAAAGATGGTCAAGATAATTATTCATCTGCAAGCAAAGGCTGGAATGTCCAGCATGGATCCTCTTGGGGAAATTCATCTGAAGAGAATAGTGGACAGACAAGCAGTTGGGGTAAGGGGAAAAGTTCAAATGACAATGAGGGAGGTGACAATAAGGGATGGAATAACACCAGCAAACCTTATAAAGATTTTAGTGGCTGGTCTTCACCGAAGTATGTTTTGAACTCAGATCTTTGCATTAGCTATACTGACCAGAATTTTGTGGTCCTAATTATCTGCTATTGTTCTGCCAATGAAGCTGATGCATGAGCTGGGTTTTTTGCATCTCTTTTTGTTGTGTTTTTTAATATTTGTTTCTTTCTGTGACCCATTATTGGAAGCAAATTGTGACTTGATTTGCTGCTTTATAAGATTTTAAGTGTTTAGCTATGTTCTTGTGTTGATTTGGTTAATCATCAAAGGTCTTATGCGACTATTGATGGTCAACAACATGCTTTGGAATTTTGTGTATTGCATGGTCTTTTAGCAATTGTATTGTCGCAGACTCACAGTAGGCTGACCAAACGTTCAGACAAGTTTTGTGTTCTCACGGAACTTAATTTCAAGTTTATAATTTCTTCCTGTCTAAAAATTGATGGTGAATTTTGACATGTTCTTAAAGTGTATATATAAAGTGTTAATTGGGCTTGCACATTAACTCATGGTGCATTGTTTGTTTTAAAGCTGTAGTAATCTCTTTCTCACTTTGCAGAAGCACTCCACAGACTGGTTGGAATGGTGCCTCTTCTGGTACATCTAGTTGGGGTCAAAAGTCCTTGGAAAGTGGTGGAAATGACACACAAGGAAAGGACACAAGTTTTTCTGATGATCCTTGGGGTAAACATTCGAACAATACTATCAACAACAAATCTGGTGCTTTCCAAGGATCCTGGGGCAGCGGATTGGTGAATTCAGTTGGTTGGACGAAAGACACTGCTGCTTTGACTTCTGGTGGCTGGACAAAGGATGGAAATGCAAGGAGCGAGGGTAGAGAAACTTGGGGTAAACCAGGAGGAACCAACAGTTGGGGTGGTCAGAGGAACTCAGATAATGATCAAGAGAATAGTTGGGGGGGTGGATCAGGGGGCAGAAGAGGTGGCAAAGGTGGATTCCATGGAGGCCGTGATCAATCTGATAGAGGCGGTTCCCTTGGAGGTCGTGACAATTTTGGCAGAGGTGGAGACGGCAGATTTGGTGGTCGTGGTCAGTCTTCCAGTTGGAAAAATGAAGCTCAAAATGGTGGCCGCTCATCATGGGGGAACTCATCTAGTGCTGACAATGAAGGAAGCAGTTGGAGCAAAAGAGGGTATGATGCTGATGGTGGTGGGCAGGACTCAAGCTGGAAAAAGCCAGCTGAAGGAGGTTCCCGTTGGGGTACTGGGGTTGGGAACAAAGGAGGGTGGAGTAGTGGTGAGGGGGTGGAAGCCCAAAGCTGGAAAAAGCCAGTTGTAGGTGGTTTAGCTTGGGGAGGTGGCACCGATGGCAATACTAGTGGAGGTAGCAGTAGTTATAGTAAAGGAGGGTGTAGTAGTAGTGGGGCTGGGTGTGAAGAAGACAAGGGATGGAAAAAATCCAGTGAAGGTGGTGTTTCTTGGGGAGGTGCAGCAGACGGCAAAGGAGGGTGTAGTAGTGGTGGTGAAGGCAAAGGATGGGTGAAACCAAGTGATGACAGCTCTTTGGGAGGTGGATCCAACAGTAAAACTAGTGGTGGAAAGGGATGGACTAGTGTAGGTGGAGCAGAAGAGCAGGTTGGTGGTGGAGGTTCAACTTGGGGCGGTGGAAGCAACAACCAAAAAAGTGGGTGGGGGGCATCTACTAATGTACAAGACAGTGCTGTGAATGAAACACCAATTGGAAATTTGACAGCATCTCAAGCTGGATCGTCTTGGGGAAACTCACCATCTGGTCGTAGTAGTGATGCAGGAAGCGGTTGGGGCAAATAGGTAGGTAGTAATAAAACCCATGTTTTTAACATGGCTTTTTGGCATAATTAATCATGTTTGCCCAATGAAAGGTGTTTTTGTATGATCTCTGATATTACAAGCACAACTATGTTTTGTTGGCATTGTATGTAAATTAACCAAAATGTGTGCAGATTTGTGTTTTCATGTCCTTACAATTATTCAAGTGCTGAATGCAACCCTTTGCTATTGGATTGACTAGTTCATTACAGAATTGGTTCACAGTTGAACAAGATTTAACGAAAACTGGAAAATAAGTCATAATAGTTGATGTAGTATGAACTCTTGGATGGGTCCCTTTGACTGATTACGTGGAGAAAGGACTAGAGGACTGTACGTTAGATGGACAGCTGCTGGTATGTTTGCGCCTCGGTTCCTGCAAAACAGTGGAACAAAATCCTTATAGGATTTTTTCCCCCTTCGATGCTTAAGCAAGTATTTGTAGGAAGATTAGGATTAATTAACTATAATTAACAAAACGCTTAATCTAGAGAGAGAGTTTAGGGAGAGAAGTTCTTGTATGTAAAAATAGAATGGAAATTGAATGCCCTCAAATAGTGAGTTCATGCTCTATTTATAGGTTTTCACTTTGGGGACTTGCCAAACATATAACGACATTTGTCGCGATATGATCGGTCTTTCTTTCCTTTATTGCCTTACGGGCTTTCATTGCTTTTAGGCCTTCCCTCTTTGTGAGTCTTGGCTCATATATTTGAGCAACGTATGAGGCTGCGACAAGTGTTGCCTACTTATTTCTTTTGTGAGTGAACACGTGGTCCAATAAGATCATGTCAAGTAGTCAGGTGTGCCCCATTCATAGTGGGTCTCCTATTGCCATGTGGCAATGCCAGTGCCACGTGGACATTGAAACAAGACAAGAGGACACATGATCCATTTGGAAGGTGACATGTGGCAGCCCACCTGGCATGCCACATCATTTGCCCCTCAGATGGGCTGATGGATCCATAATCAATCACCCATCTGATTACAGATTAGGCCTTGCTTTTAAAGCCCATTTCCCTTTTCGTCCATTTGGGTATTTGGGGGGAATTGAAGAGTTCCGATTTTTCCCCCCTTCTACCCTCTCAATTCCCTTTACATAGAAGTGAGGAGTGAGAAAAATTCACAACTAACATTTCAGAAACATTTACTTGGGAGAGAGAAAGTCTAGATTCTTGAGAGAAAATTTCCAAAACCTTGGGGCGATTTCAGGCGAGTTTTCAGACTCCTTAGCTCTTCTTAGCAATTTCTTACTCAGGTAACTATTACCTGATTCGATTTCATTTTCTTTGTTTATTCTTTTCTTATATCATATCTTCTAATTCGTCTTCACCTCATAATGCAAGTAATTTGTTTCTAATTGTACCTAGTAATAATCCGGAAGAAGCGGGTCAGGGTTCATCACCTGGCTCCCAATACTCTACTGCCCCAAGTATTCTTTCTTCTTTGGGGTCACCTATTTTTCTATTCCTTCCTATGGAGGAGGATATGGCAAGAACAAAACAAACGGCCTCTCGGATCTTTACGGACAAGAACCCAGCAGACTCCATTGAAGAAATGGAGAGGTCTGTTGAAGAAGCCGAATCCAGTAGCTCTGCTACTGAACCTGAAACTAAGGCCACTGTGCCTTCTCGTAAGCCAACCATTGTTCCCACACCTGAAACAGCTAAGGTGAGATGGGAGGCCATAAAGGACATTAATATCGTTCGTTATGGAAACTCGTTTATCAACAATGGGAGTTTTTAACTCGTCCTTCCTAAGAAAGGGGACTCCCTTTTTGACGTCCCAGACGGATGTTTTGGCATCTATATGGCCATGATCAATATAGGCGTCTCTCTTCCCTTCTTTCCTTTTTCTTAAACCTTCTTAGACGCTATGACTTAGGATTGTTTAATTGACGCCTAATGCATGGCACCACATTGTAACATATGCATCTGCTTGTAAATTAAATAATTTAAGACCATCTTCTGCTGCCTTTATACATATGCATAAATTGACTAAGGCTGCCAGATGTAAACAAGGCTGGTTTACACTGGCTAATGACGAAGACTATATTACAGCCATAGAAAAATCTAATAAGGCTACCTCATGGTGAGGAGATTTTGTTTTCATTAAACATGATGATGCTGATTTTGTAGCTAGGATGAAAAAATGGAACCTAAATCCTAAATTTAAAAGCAAAGTAACCAACCCTCCAAAACTAAATGACAATGACTTAGCCATTTCAGAAATTTTCAAAAAGACAACAGCTAAGTGGAAAGGAATGGACTTTGAGATTCTTTCCAAATGGATCCCCTTCAAATACCTTTTCACTGACTACTAGTTTCTTGAGGCTTGTGAGTTAGTGTATGGTGGTAATGCTGGTAGGTTTCATCCATTTTTCATTGAATTTGTCTAAGTGTATAATCCGGTCTTTTCTTTTGCAGAGAAAGCATTAAACGAGCTTCCCGATGAGAAAGGCAAGATGGATCAAGCTGAATTTCTTTGTCGTCTTGCTCAGTACAAGGAGAAAACACCTCTCCAAAAAAGACAAACAACAAAGGTAAGGGTTCTACACCGGACATTCCAAATGTCCACAGTTTTTAATTAGATTCGGCATGTTTTGTAAGATATATAGCTTAGAAAATGTAACTTTTGTGTTTTTTAATTTAATAAGACTTGTATAAGTAAGCAACATTTGTATACTTAAGTGTTTCTACATATTTGTAATCATATTGATGCCGAACGTGCCAAGATAATGGTACTAGAAAGTGTGCTTGAATGGGGATTTGACACAGAATGTGCCAAATAGTATAGCACTCACATTAAACTCGGTCTCCTTCAAGGGGACCGAATTAGTATCCTACAAAGGGGGTTTTAACATATCCGGTGTCGTCATATGACATCAGGTGTGCCAAATATTATAGAGCCCACATTAGACTCGGTGTCCTTATCATAGCCCGAATTAGTGTAGTTAAAAGAGGATTTGACACATCCGGTGTCATCTGATGACACCGGATGTGCCAAATCTGCTCTTTCCATCACTAGATTCAGTTTCCCATATGGAGGCCGAATTCAGCGCTGAACAATGAAGATTTGGCACATTCGGTGTCACCATATGACGCCGAATGTGTTAAGGCTCATTTTATTTAATGCTGATGCAGTTTCTCCTACAAAATTAAATCTATTTAAGAGTTTAAATTATCAAAACAACTCGGTGTCCTATAAAGAGACTGGGTTGAATGCATCTAAATTAGGGTTTGGCGCATTCGGTGTTAGTTTATGACACCGAATGTGTCAAACATATCTTTAGTCAAATGCAACTCACTCTGCAAATAAGAGAGCGAGTTGAATGTTCCTTGAAGCAGGTTCGACATATTCGGTGTCAACTTATGGCATCGAATGTGTCAAACTAAGTTATAATAGGATGTAACCCGGTCGTTGAGAGACTGACCGAGTTGAATGTTGATGAATGCTGTTTTGGCACATTCGGTGTCAAATTATGACACCGAATGTGTCGAACTTAGTTTCGATGTAATGGAACTCAACCTTTGACAAAGTAGCCGAGTTGAATGTTCATGAGTGTTGTTTTGGCACATTCGGTGATATCTTATGTCACTGAATGTGTCAAACTTAAACCTATTCAAAACTGATTGTCTAGTTAAAACAACTTTGTCTCACTATTAGTTGCTCAGATTCCAACAAGTTTTGAAAAACTTATCAGTTTGGAACGAACTTTCAACACTTAGTCTTTTTTGCTTGTATGATTTTAAAGTCTTATTCAGATACCCATAGATAGTTGAGTTAAATAAATGTGAATGACCTTTTGGCACATTCGGTGCCTTGTGACTTTTCTCTTTGCATATCATCTTACTTAATTTTTTTTTGTTGCAGTCAACAAGAGATACCCGGTCATTTGTGTTGGGAAGAGAAAAGAAGGAAAAAGGTAAGGAGAAATTAAAACCTCTCCCTACCAAGCTGAAAAGAAAGGAGAGTTCTTCTCCACTTTCCATCAACCCGCAAAAAAAGAAGAGGCCAACTTCATTGGCCAGCTATGAGTCCACTCCGGGCTCTTCTCCTGATCATCCTATCGAGGTCAGTCCGGTCTTGAAGGAGATCCCATACAGCAGAAAGGGCAAATCTGTCCGTTCTACTGGTAGCCAGTTGAGGGACACTAATTTTGACGATCCCTACGAGACTAAGGTAGGTTTGTTGGACCCGGTCCAACAAGATGAGGCCAGACGTGCTGGTCTCACCATTAGGGGTATTGATAAAGAACCAAATTAGAAAAATCCCAATGACCTTCCCCCTCTAGACTAGGACCCAACTGCCGGGATGCAGGAGGCCATTAGGGAGAACATGCCCCTCGAATATCTAGAATCGGCTATGGCATCAGGTATCAAATTTGCCCGTAATGTTGTAAGAACTGTCTCGATTACTCGTTCTGGAGACTCCATTAGATCTCCTAGAGATCCTCGAGCTATAATAATTCCATTTCCAGCTACAGATGTGGTTGATTCATATAAAGACTTCTTGGATGAAGAAGGTGACATTCCTTCAACCTCCAAAACCTTTGATGTAATACCCCACATTTTCACGTATTTAAACAAAGTATTTTTGTATTTCATGCGTATAATCTTCGTATTTATTCGTATAATTTTAATATTTTTGTTGAAAATCATGTTCAACAGAAGTATTAAATATAAAAGGAATTAACAAAAATATAGTAAATAATAAAGTCTTGGTTAAAAGTATTATTTGTGTTCTTAAATAGTATTTTTATGATTAAAAATATTTTAAAAGCTTCTAAAAATAGATTTTAAAGGTTTCCTAATTTACTTAGGAGTGTTTATGGGCCTCACCAAAATCCTACTTTGGGGCCTATAAATACCCTAAAAAACCTAAAATTCCAAACTTTTCCTGATCATACTAGCAATTTTCGGAAGTTTCAAGAATTTTTTTTTTGGAGTGTGCCTCGGGATTTGCACCAAGTCGGACCCCACCGCCGGCCACAGCACCACCGCGGCAGCCACCACCGGTCACCGCCGGACCTCCTCCCCTTCGTTTGGCATATTTCGAACCTTTTATAAAAAAAATAAAATAAAAATTTCTACTTCTTTACTTTTGATTCAATCTTGCAAATTTATGATTATAATTGTGTTTAATCATGTTTTTATAAGTTTAATTATGTTTTTATATAAGCATGGATCGTTTTTAAGGCATGAATTAGTTTTGGTGATCATGAAATTATAAGTTAGGGTTTGAAAATTTTAAAGTTATGATTTTTATGAACTTTTGTGTTCCAAACTTTAATGTTATGATCATAGACTATTAGTGGGTGAATTTATGTTGATGTTATTAAGTTTAGATTGATTTTTAAGAGTTTTAAACTTGTTTTATAAAGCTGTCCAAATTTTATAATCATGAATTTGAGTTGAATAAATATTGTAAACATGTTTAAACATATGAAAAATTGTTCTAAAGCCTAGATTGACTTCATAAACATGATAATAGATTGTAGAAGTGTTTTGACATGAAATCATGATGTTTTCATAAGTTTTTCATGACTTTAAAGTTTAGAAATAAATCTGAAATTTTAATAAAAACAAGTTAAATTGAGTTTAAAGTGTCCAAATTGCACTAGTATGATCACACATCAATTCTATGATGAAATATATAAATTTTAGTATGTTTTATGATGTTTAAGAGTGGTTTTAAGCATGTTTAACATGCTGTCCAGATTTTATAAATTAATTAAATAACCTTTTAAAGTATGTAAATAGCATAGATTGATCATGTAAGTAAGGTAATATATTATATGATCAATTTGTGTCATTTTCGGAAGTTTTCAAGGAGTTTTGATAAATTTAGATTGCTGTCCACTTTTCTAAAGTGGCATGAAAATTTTATCAAGGTTTTATAAAGTATAATTAAGTCTCGAAAACTAAGTAGAATTGCAGTAGAGAAGAAAATTGAAGTATGGAATTGAATAGAGACCAAATAAGGAATGTTTGGACAAAGTTTCCAAATTTAGAAGTTGGTTAAGGTTGTTGTAGAATTTAGTCAACAAGGTTTTTAATTTAGTTCGGTTTTCCTTGTGTAGGAGACTTTGATTTAGTCCACTTCTAGAAGTTGTGGCGGAGCACAACTATTTTACAAGGTACGTAAGTACTAAAGGCAAGCATAGGAGTTAGTATGCATGCTTGAGAAATTCTTGTTTACATGAATCTTGTATACTTGTTTTGGATCATGAATTTATATGCATGACAAGTCGTTAGCAGCATGTTTTAATGTTTAATGGCATTCCATGTTAAATAGAAAGTTTAATTTTTCATAAGCTTGAATTGGAATGTTCTGATCAATATAGTTTGGCCAACAATTTTATGAATAAAGGAAAGAAGTTAATTTTAAAGTTGATTAGATACTTAATCAACAAGAAAGGTAGTCGTGAAATTTGTTCACAAGATTAATAGAAGTAATGAGCAATTATTTTATATATAATACCACTCACAGTTTAATGTGTGGTCAAGAAGAAAGCAAGTTATTAGCTACTCACAGTTAATGTGTGGTACAGGAGGTTCAATTTAATTAAAAGGCTCGCATAAGTTAATTTGGAATCACCTTAAAGCAAAGATAATGAATATGGTTGCTTGTTTGTATGCATGTCTTTATGTGATGTTGCATGAGAGTCATAACATTGTTAAACCTGTTAAATCATGTAAAGTGTAAGAGGATTCGCACCAAAACTCTTGGAACGTATCTACCTTGAGTATGAACAATGGGGGGAGTCGTATGGAACAGTGATCTATGACTTCTAATTGAAGTACAAGACGTTGTACTCTTTTATAATATAAATGCGTTGGATATCCGTCACCTCATGTGACATAGGTAATACCTTCTTGGAGTTGCTCCCAAATTGGTGCCCAATAGGGCGATTTTAAAGGAAAAGAAACCCGTTCGATGCCGAATCCAAAAGTTAAATATAATAATAATCTTATTGAGTCCATGTACAGGTAAGAAGGTTGTCAAAGGTAAGTTGAGTGCATGTTTTATTTTTATTGTTATTGCATAGTCTTTAGTAGTTATGTACTCAGCTTTGCTGACTGTTTGCTTTGTGTGCATGGCTTTGTCTTGGACTTGGCCCTACGATGACCCACTTGTGGTGAGTAGTTGTCTAGTAAAAGGAAAGCTGCAGGTACAAGTGGGTATGAGTCATTTCATGATGGGATGGAGTGAGAGCGCTTGATGTGGTTGTAGTTTTACTTTATTTCAATTGCTTGCAGAGACTAACGTTTATTTGGTTGTTTGGATTTTGAAAGACTTCTGATTAGTAATTTTAGTTTAGTTTTTAAAAGGTCCATTAACATGGTTCCGAAGTGTAATAAATTTAAAGTTGATTTTATTTTAAAGTTGTTTGAAGTTTAGTTTTAAATTGTTTTGGTTTTTAAGACTTCCGCTGTATTACTTTGATAAATGCCTTAGCCGTTATCACGGTGGCGGTAATACTTTTGTTTTTCCATATATAGTAGTTTAATAAACTTAATATCTACTAGTTTAACATGTTTTCTGGAAATTAGGAAGTAGGAAGTTAGGGAAAACCCAGGGTGTTACAAAGTGGTATCAGAGCTTAGATTTTGAAATAAAATGAATTTTATTTTTGGGGGTACCCTAAGTTTTAATTTTTTTTTTGTNAAGTAATGAGCAATTATTTTATATATAATACCACTCACAGTTTAATGTGTGGTCAAGAAGAAAGCAAGTTATTAGCTACTCACAGTTAATGTGTGGTACAGGAGGTTCAATTTAATTAAAAGGCTCGCATAAGTTAATTTGGAATCACCTTAAAGCAAAGATAATGAATATGGTTGCTTGTTTGTATGCATGTCTTTATGTGATGTTGCATGAGAGTCATAACATTGTTAAACCTGTTAAATCATGTAAAGTGTAAGAGGATTCGCACCAAAACTCTTGGAACGTATCTACCTTGAGTATGAACAATGGGGGGAGTCGTATGGAACAGTGATCTATGACTTCTAATTGAAGTACAAGACGTTGTACTCTTTTATAATATAAATGCGTTGGATATCCGTCACCTCATGTGACATAGGTAATACCTTCTTGGAGTTGCTCCCAAATTGGTGCCCAATAGGGCGATTTTAAAGGAAAAGAAACCCGTTCGATGCCGAATCCAAAAGTTAAATATAATAATAATCTTATTGAGTCCATGTACAGGTAAGAAGGTTGTCAAAGGTAAGTTGAGTGCATGTTTTATTTTTATTGTTATTGCATAGTCTTTAGTAGTTATGTACTCAGCTTTGCTGACTGTTTGCTTTGTGTGCATGGCTTTGTCTTGGACTTGGCCCTACGATGACCCACTTGTGGTGAGTAGTTGTCTAGTAAAAGGAAAGCTGCAGGTACAAGTGGGTATGAGTCATTTCATGATGGGATGGAGTGAGAGCGCTTGATGTGGTTGTAGTTTTACTTTATTTCAATTGCTTGCAGAGACTAACGTTTATTTGGTTGTTTGGATTTTGAAAGACTTCTGATTAGTAATTTTAGTTTAGTTTTTAAAAGGTCCATTAACATGGTTCCGAAGTGTAATAAATTTAAAGTTGATTTTATTTTAAAGTTGTTTGAAGTTTAGTTTTAAATTGTTTTGGTTTTTAAGACTTCCGCTGTATTACTTTGATAAATGCCTTAGCCGTTATCACGGTGGCGGTAATACTTTTGTTTTTCCATATATAGTAGTTTAATAAACTTAATATCTACTAGTTTAACATGTTTTCTGGAAATTAGGAAGTAGGAAGTTAGGGAAAACCCAGGGTGTTACAAAGTGGTATCAGAGCTTAGATTTTGAAATAAAATGAATTTTATTTTTGGGGGTACCCTAAGTTTTAATTTTTTTTTTGTAAAGAGAAATTTCTTAAATCGGAAACTTTTGAAAATGGAATTTTTCTAAAAATAGTAATTTCCTAAAATGGAAAGTTTTGAAAAATAAATAAATTATGTGTGCAGATATGCAAGGGATTCAGGTATGTATTGTGTTATCGCTTTAATACCATGTGGTGAGTTTGGGTAGGAAGTTGGGCATGTAGGATAGACTTTGTCTATGTTCTTTCATGCATTGAAGTTTATAATCAAGGTGATGCTTATGTGTATAGTTGGGTGTAAAAAAAATTGTATGTTAGCCACAAGACTTTCTTTTTGCAGAACTGTTAGTTGTTTGTTTTGTTCTTTTGGGAAGGATGGACCATTAGTGTTAAGTTTTGTGCAGGATGACACATAATATCCCTAGTAAGTATACTCAAATGGGGACATTGGAGAAGAAAGATTATGAAAGTCCACCTTAATACGTTTGGAAGATCTGGTTCTACTATTGGTACATGAGTACGGTGTTGAAGTTACCACAATGGGATCAACCTGACCAAGTAGCCGCTTTGATTGTCATTCACCTTTTCAATTCTTGCTCTGACCTAGGCATGTAATTTCTGCAAACATTGAATTTTATCCAAAGTAGTCTTATGAACTAACTCACCTTTAGGAATACAAATGAAATCAATTGGCAGCTTGGGATTGACTCCAATAAAAACTTCAAAGGTTGAATGTTTAGTTGCATAAGTAGGTGATCTGTTATAAGCGAACTCAATGCGCCAATTTTAAGTCCCAATCTTTCTGAGTTTTGCTTACCAATCCACGCAGTAATACTCCTAGAGTCCTGTTTGTTACCTCAGTCTGCCCATCAGTTTCTGAATGATAGGAAGTACTAAAAAGCAGTTTGTGAGTCTTCCTTGACCTTGATCTTCCTCATTTAGCTTACCCTTAAGCTTTCTCTGTCGGGGATCAACCTCCTCAAGAGTTTTCCTGGGGGACTGCTCCCGTAAAGGACTCCTCTAGAGCTTCCAAGATACCCTTAAGCTGACCCATAGCCACGGGTTGATCCTCCACTGCCTTCCCCTTTGGAGGACCAGTTCCTTGTCCGGTTTCATAGTTTTCGAATTAATCAAGGTATCGAGTCTCGTCTTCGGTCGAAAGTGAACCACTTGTCATCCTCTGGTGCCCTCCCCTCAGTTGGTGCCAAATGATGTAGTATGAACTCCTGGATGGGTTCCTTTGACTGATTACGTATAGAGAGGACTAGAGGACTACACTTCAGATGGACATATGCTGGCTTGTTCACTCCTCAATGTTCACGCCTCGGTTCCTGCAAAAAAAGGGAACAAAATCCTTGTAAGATTTTTTCCCCCTCCGATGCTTAAGTAAGTATTTGTAGGAAGATTAGGGGTAATTAACTATAATTAACAAAAGGCTTAATCTAGAGAGAGAGAGTTTAGAGAGAGAAGTTCTCCTTGTATGTAAGAATAGGATGGAAATTGGATGCCCCCAAAGGGTGAGTTCATGCTCTATTTATAGGGTTTTCACCTTGGGGGCTTGCCAATCATATGGCGACATTTGTCGTGATATGATAGGTCTTTCTTTCCTTTATTGCCTTATGGGCTTTAATGGATTTTGGGCCTTTCCTCTTTGTGAGTCTTGGCTCATATGTTTGAGCAACGTATGAAGTTGCGACAAGTGTTGCCTTTTTATTTCTTTTGTGAGTGAACACGTGGTCCAATAAGATAATGACATGTAGTCAGGTGGGCCCCATTCATAGTGGTTCTCCTATATATTGCCATGTTGACATTGAAACAAGACAAGAGGACACATGGTCCATTTGGAAGGTGACACATGGCAGCCCACCTGGCATGCCACATCAATAGTCAACCGGGAAATCGAAAGTATGTGTTTAACCTCGCAAAAAAAAAAACACCAATATCTCTATTCACATCTTTTCGTTTTAAATCTACTTTACTCATAGCAACTTAAGTTTTTTCATTAAGGTATTTTATAACTCTCAATTTGTGAATAAAGACCTTTTAGATATTATTTTGTGTGCTTAGAATTTTTATGTTCAATTTTTTTAAAAATGGGACCTTTAAGTTGGGATTCGGCAGTTTTGAAAACTTTCTAGCATTGACTTCTTTGGTTTGGTCTTTAATCAAGCGTGTGTTCCCATTTTCCTCCCTATATAATTCATCTCTCTCTCCCTCTCACTGCTCACTGTAATTCATAAAAGTTTGAAAATATGTTGAATTAATTTGCTACATTAGTTTACTTAATCACTATGAATTCACAGCAAAAATTCAAATTAATACTTGGGATTCCTCTATCAAACACAATTAAAAACATATAAGCCCTATTTTGAATGTTAGGGTTTTAATTATAAGTTGTTTCGATATATGGGAAAAAAACAACCTTTGCAAATAATTCAGTTGATGTAGGTGAAAGAGAAACTTTCTTTGATGGGTTATCCAAAATTTTAGCATTTATAAATATTAATTGGAAATTGAGGGTTCATTAAAGAAAGCATAGCATAGAAAAAATAGTTTATTAGGGTATAAAGGGAAGTTGTAACTATACATGCATAATTAAAGACCAAAACACAGAAGTCTACGCCGAAAAGCAGACAAATTTGTCGGATTCCGGCTTAAAGGTCTCATTTAAAAACAAATTGAATATAAGAGGTTTCAATTTACAAAAAAATAAAATTAAAAGGCCTTTATTCACAAATCAAGAGTTAGAAAAAAGTTTTAATTAACAAAAAATTCACAGCAAAAGGAAAGAAATAAATTCCCACCGAAATTTCTCCTACTTTTTAATATGGCTTTGTTTGTTTAGGAGAAAAACTATTTCTAGGAAAAAGATTTTTCATCTTCTTCCCACTTTCTTATGTTTATTTTGGTAAGTGGTGGAAATCAGTTTTCTCAAGGATCAAAAATTTCTCTTTAAAAAAGAAAATTCATTTTCCTTTTGCAAACAAAGTATGCCAAATTTTACCTCTCATTCCTTACTCATCTATTCATCTCCTTACATCCTTCCTCCCCCTTTTCTTTCAATTTCATCCCTTTTTCCCCATAAATTATCCTCCATCAAAACTGTAACACCCTGGAATTTTCTAACTTCCTTCTCTAGATTTTACGGTAAATATTATAATATAACTAAAGAATAATTATTATTAAGAACTCCTAAATTAACTAGGAAAAACCAAAGTATTACCGCCCCCGTGATAACGGCTAAGGCTTTTATCAAAGTACTACAACGGAAGTCTTTTGAAAACCAAAACCAAATTAAAACTCAAAACGAAACTTAAATAAACTGAAAACAAACCAAAGTCAAAAACAAAAGAAAAATAAATAAGTCTTTAATACACTTCGGAACCATCTTAATGACCCTTCAAAAAACAAACAAACTTTAAACTTCGGAAATTAGAAGACAACATCCAACAAAAGCAATAACAAGTAACTAGTTCACATAACTACGAAAAGTATAATGTAAGTGCTCACACTCCAACCCGGCATGATTAACTTATGCCTACTTGTACCTGTATCTTTCTCTTATTTTTGACGACTACTCACCATCAAGTGGGTCATCATAGGGTCGAGTCAAAGATAAAGCCATACGCACAAAACACACAGTTAGCAAAGCATAGTACATAAACACCAAAGGGTATGCAAAACACGATTAATATTGAAAATAAAATAAATGTATAAATCACATACTTTTTACTGCTTACAACTCTTCACATGTGCATAGACTCAACTCAAACAATATTACTTATTATAATTAGGATTTCGCTTCGAACGGGTTTCCTTTCCTTTAAAATTTCCCTATCGAGCACCAACTTGGGAGAAACTCCAAGAAGGTATTACCTATGTAACATAAAGTGACAGAATTCCAGCGCAAAAATATAAAAGAGTACGTCTTGTACCCCGATTAGAAGTCATAGATCACTATTCTATACGACTCCCCATTATTCATACTCAAGTTATAAACGGTCCAAGAGTTTTGGTCTGATTCCTCTTTTACTTTACGTACCTAACCAGTTTAACATTGTTATGACTCACATACAACATCACATAAAAGCATGGATAGAATCAAACAAGCCATATTAATTATCTTCGATTTAAGGTGATTCTAAAAATAATGCCTTTATGTGTCCTTTATTTAACTAAACTTCCTTTACCACACATTAACTGTGAGTAACTAACTATTTACCTTTTCCTTGTCTACACATGAAACTGTGAGTGACTACATGTACATAAATATTTGCTCATTACTCCGTGTGGATAAAATTTACTAACTACCTTTCTTGTTGATTAAGTAACTAATCAACTTAACTAACTTTCTTTCTTCCTCATTAAGTTATTGATCAACTTTAAAAATAAATTTAACATTCCAATTACTCATGATAGATTAATAATGTTATAAATATGAAATGTTAAACAATATGAAAAATCATACTTTCGTACTAACATACTTCTCAAGCAAGTCAACTAAACAACAATTCATGTTCACATTCATAACACGTAAGATCAACAGTTAAGCATGATTTCTACTATTATTCTTGCCTTTACTTAAGTGCCTTGTAAAGTAGTGGTGATCCACCACAACTCCTAGAAATCAACTAACTCGAAGTCTCATACACAGAGAAAATCGAATCTAAATTAAAATCTTGTTGACTAACTTGTTCAACAACTCTAAACTAACTTTTTGTTGGAAACTTGTCCAAAACGTTCCCTATATGATTTCTATTCAATTCCATACTTTATTTTTATTTTTCTATTGCGAAATACTTGATTTTTGGTAACTTTCCAAAAATGGCAGCTTTGTAAAATTCCTTAAAATCACTTAAAAACCCTTCTAAACATCATATTTTGATCATAAAACACTATAGTCATGTTCTAAGATCATCATACAAAATTGACTCTTTAAAATACTTGAAAATATGGGGTATTACAGTCTACCCCCTTTAAAGAAGTTTCGTCCCAAAACTTTATGTAAATTATTGCATGTACGTTTACTTCAAAACTTTTCATTTTTACACTATGTTGTTGTATACTTTAGACATTTAACTCAACCTTTCCTCGACAACTTTTAGTAAATAGACATAAAATCTTGCATAAAACTTTACTAAAAGGCGTAAAAACTTGCAAAGTTTAGGGTAAAAATGAAATACCCTGGAGTTTCCTATCTTCCCTCTCTTGTTTTTCCGAAAACATATTATAAATAAGAATAATATTTAATAAATCTCCTAAATAACTAGGAAAGCCAAAGTATTACCGCCACCTTGAGAACGGCTAACGCATTTATCAAAGTACTACAGCGGAAGTCTTTAAAACATAAACCAATTTAAAAACTTAAATCTCGAAAATAATCTCAAACTTAAACCACAAAAGAAAATCAACTTAAAACTTTATTACACTTCGGAACCATATTAATGGCCTTTTAAAACCAAAAACTTAAACTTCGAATATAAGAACAACATCTAAATAAAAGTTAAATAGATCCATAAGCAATTAAATTAAGAAACTACGAAGACTACAATGCAGACACTCTCACTCCAACCCAGTATGAATGACTTATGCCCACTTGTACCTGTAGCTTTTCTTATTCTAGACAACTACTCACCAACAAGTGGGTCATCGTAGGGCCAAGTCCAAGACAAAGCCATGCGCACAAAACAAACAGTCAGTAAAGTCCAAGTACATAACTAAAAGACTAAGGTAGAAATAATAATAAAACATACATACATCTTACCGTTGACCACTCTTCGCTTGTGCATAGACTCAACGTAAACAAATTAATTATTATAATTAAATTTTGGATTTCGCATCGAACGGGTTTCCTTTCCTTTAAAATCGCCCTATTGGGCACTAACTCGGGAGCAACTCCAAGAAGGTATTAACTATGTGACATAAAGTGACGGAATTCCAGCGCATTAAAAATATAAGAGTACAACGTCTTGTACTCCAATTAGAAGCCATAGATCTCTGTTCCATACAACTCCCCCCATTGTTCATACTCAAGGTATATAGGTTCCAAGATTTTTGGTGCGAATCCTCTTTCACTTTACGTGATTGACCGGCTTAAACAATGTCATGACTCACACAGAACAACAAGTAACAGTATGCATACAATCACACAACCCATATTAATTATCTTCGATTTAAAGTAATTCTACAAACATCTTATATGTGTCCTTTAATTTAACTAAACTTCCTTTACCACACATTAATTGTGAGTGGCTAACTATTTACTTTTTCATTGACCACACATTAAACTGTGAGTGGCAACATGTACAAAAATAATTGCTCATTAACTTCTATTAATTATGTGAATAAAAATTCACAAACTACCTTTCTTGTTGACTAAGAAACTAATCAACTTAAATAACTACCTTTCTTCATTAATAAACAGTTGACCAATTTTAAACTGATCAAACCATTCCAAATTAGTCTTGAAGAATTTATATTGCTAAAAATATAGAATGTCAAAACAATATAAAATCATGCTTTTAATAAAACCAGTCATGCATGTCAATTTCACAATCCAATCAAGCACCACAACATATCATATAAGATCAACCAAACATGAATTCTAATTCCTATGTTTGTCTTTAGTACTTACCTACCTTGTGTTGTAGTGGTGATCTGCCACAACTTCTAAAAGTCAACTAGTTTGAAATTTCCTACATACGGAAAACCAAAACTAATTTAAAACCTTGATGACTAAGTTCTATAACAACTCTAAGCTAGCTTTCTACATTGGAAACTTGTCCAAAACATTCCCTATATGGTCTCTATTCAATTTCATACTCTATTTTAATTTTTCTATTGCAAAATACTAGATTTCGGTAATTTTCCGAAAATGGCAGCTTTGTAAACTTCCTTAAAAAAACTTAAACCTTTCTATATATCATATTTTGATCATAAGACACTATAGTCATGTCCTAAGATCAATACAATACTTAGATGCAATAAAAACAATTCTAACTTACTATGTTACATGTTACTATTTTTATTGGGCATAAATACGTGTTAATAAAAATTTAATGCTTTATTTATTCATCTAAAAGTCATTAAAAACTCATAAAAGCATCATAAATTCATCATAAAACTCTTTTACAATCCACTAACATCATTATGTAACAAACCTATGCTTTAGAATAATTTTTCATAAAACAAAACATGTTCATAATATTTATTCTATTGATTTTCATGATTATAAAATTTGGACAGCAATATAATTTATGTTTAAAGCCTTCAAAAATCAAACTAAACTTCATAAAATCATCATAAATTTACCCAAAAACAATTCATGATCATAATATTGAAGTTTAAATCATTAAAACCCATAAAAGCAAGAATTTCATAATTTTGTAAACCCTAATTTAAAACTTCATGATCAACAAATAAATTCACACTTTAAACTAAATCATAACTTCATAAAAACATGATCAATCATATACATAAACATGAATTTGCAAGATTGAATCAAAAAGAAAAGAAGATGATTTTTTTTTATTTTTTTTTAATAAAAGTTTCGAAAAAAAAAATACCAAAAGGGAGGAAGATGGCCGACGGGAAGCGAGGTGGCGCCGGCGAGGAGGGGTGGCGACGGGGAGGAGACCGGCGTGAGCTCCGACGGGAAAAGCAACGGGCAAGTTTTTTTTTTTGGAAGTTGTCTAACTTTTTTTTCCTCCCTTTCTCTCCCTAAATTTTTTGGAATCCTAAATCCTAAAATTGCAAATTAAATCTGAAAATTCGGGTTTTAAGGGGTATTTATAGGCCCCAAAGTAGGATTTGGTGCAATTCCATAAATACCCTTAATGCTTGAGATTACTTTTATGCCCTTGTTTTAAAAAAATATAGGAAACTCTAAAAATTCCATTTTTAAAACCTTTTCAAAATATTTAATAAAACATAAATATTATTTATAAACACAAAATAATTATTTTAATTAGAATTTATTTAAATTTCCTTTGTTTAATATTCTTATTAAATATAATTTCTCAATAAAAATTTTAAAACATACGTATAAAATACGGAAATAACTCCTTAAAATAAGTGAAAATATGAGGTATTACAGTCTACCCCCCTTCAAAGAAGTTTCGTCCTGAAACTTTATGTAAATTATTGTATGGAATTTGAATGGAGACTACATTTACTTCAAGTTTTTGTCATTACGACACTACGTTGTTGTAGACTTTAGACATTTACTCAACCTTTGCTTGACAACTTTTTAGTGAACAGACATAAACATTATTTAAAAGTCGTAAAAACTTCCAAAAGTGAGGGTAAAAACGCGTGAAATTAGATTGCACTCTACCCCCCTTAAGAATCGATTTACGTCCCCTTAACTCTACCTACTAACCTGAAATAGCTCTGGGTACTTTTCTCTCATCATATCTTCAGCCCCCCAAGTAGCTTCTTCGGTTTCTTAATTAGACCACAACACCTTCACTATTTTGACACTTTTCTTACAAGTATCCCTAACCTTACTATCAAGGATCTTAATTGGCCTCTCTTCATAGGTTAAACTCTGGTCTAAACCTATTGTTTCAGGCTGTAACACATGTGACTTATCCGGAACATATTTTCTTAGTTGAGACACATGAAAGACATTGTAAAATTTGCTCAACTCCATTGGTAATGCTAGCTTATAGGCAACTTTTCCAACCCTTTGCAAGATCTCATAGGGTCCTATATATTTGGGGCTTAATTTCCCCTTCTTTCCAAACCTCATTACACCTTTCATTGGTGATTCCTTAAGTAGCACCTTATCACCAACTTCAAACACAACTTCTTGACGTTTTTGGTCTGCAAAAGATTTTTGTCTATCTTGTGCCGCTTGAATCTTTGCTTGTATCACCCTTACTTTATTAGTGGTTTCTTCAATCAATTGAGGTCCTAAAATCACTGTCTCACTTATGTCACTCCAACATAAGGGGCTTCTACACTTCCTTCCATACAAGGCCTCAAAAGGTGCCCTGCCAATACTTGCATGGTAGCTATTGTCGTATGAAAACTCAATAAGATCCAAACAATCCTCCCAATTTCCTTGAAAGTCCATGATACATGCTCTTAGCATGTCCTCCAAATTTTGTATGGTTCTCTCCGTTTGTCCATCGGTTGCTGGATAGAAAGCTGTACTCATGTTAAACCTTGTACCAAAGTTCTCCTGGACACTTTTCCAGAATTTCGAAAAAAACCTAGAATCCCTATCTGAAATGATTTCCTTTGGAACCCCATGTAGCCTCACAACAAGCTTTATGTAAGCCTTTGCAAGCTGTTCCATCCTCCAAGTCTCCTTCATTGGTATAAACACCGCTGACTTAGTATGCCTATCCACCACAACCCATATGGTATCATTTTGATTCCTCGACTTGGGCAAGCAAGTTACAAAATCTATTGATATGCAATCCCATTTCCATCCTGGTATTTCAAGTAGTTGGACTTCTCCTTGCAGTCTCTTATGCTAAAAATTCACTTTTTGACAAGTAAGACACTAGCTCACAAATTCAGCCACTTTCCATTTCATCCTAGGCCACCAATACACCTTCTTCAAATCCTTATATAGCTTATCACCTCCCGGATGCACTGAATACGATGTATTATGACCTTCCTCCATGATTTTCCGTTTCAAATCTTCACATTTTTGTGGTACACACCACCTTCCTTTATATCTCAAGCTTCCATCCCCATGGATCTTGAAGTCTATACCTTTCTGGCTTTCAATTTCCCCTTTATCCTATCTATTTTCACATCTCCCTCCTGGTTCTTCTTAATCTCCTCAAATACTGTTGGTTGGATACTAAGATTACAAAGTATTCCTTCCAACTCTCCCTCCTTCACTATATCCTAGTTCATTCTCTCCATGTCTCTACACAGTTCGTTAGCGACCACTAAAGTATTCACTCCATGCTTCGTTTTACGGCTTAAAGCATTCGCTACTACATTGGCCTTCCCTTCATGGTATTAGATATCTACATCGTAATCCTTGATCAACTAAAACCATCTCCTTTGTCTCATGTTTAAATCTTTTTGAATGAAAAAGTACGTTAAACTCTTGTGGTCCGTGTATATCCTACACTTCGCTCCATACAAGTAATGCGTCTATATCTTTAAAGCAAACACGATCGCTGCTAGCTCAAGATCGTGAGTAGGATAGTTTGCCTCATATGGCTTCAATTGTCTCGAAGCATACACAATCACCTTTCTACTTCGCATTAACACACATCCCAAACCATTATTAAAAGCATCATAGTAAGCATCATAGGAATCACTTCCATCTAGCAAAGCCAGCACTAGAGCTGTAGTTAAACTCTCCTTTAAGGTTTGAAGTGCCTCTTCACACTTATCAATCCATACAAACTTACAGTCCTTCTTCATTAACCCTGTCATTGGTTTAGCAATTCTCGAAAAGTCCTTCACAAACCTCTTGTAATAACCTGTCAACCCTAAGAAACTCCTTACATCCGTCACATTCTTAGGCGTAGGCCACTGTTTTAGTGCCTCTCTCTTGGCTCGGTCTACTTCAACTCCCTCTTTTGCCACGAAATGTCCCAAGAATGCTACTTTCTCCAACCAGAACTCACTTTTTGAGAAATTAGCATACAATTTATTCTCCCTTAATGTCATCAAAACTGTCCTCAAATGTTCCACATGTTCCTCTTTACTCTTAGAGTACACCAAAATGTTATCGATAAAAACAACCACAAACTTATCCAAGAACTGTTGAAAGATCCTATTGATTAAGTCCATGAAAAATTCTGGCGCATCAGTTAACCCAAAAGGCATAACAATGAACTCATAATGCCCATACCTCGTGTGAAAAGCCGTTTTTGGTATGTCCTCATTTACTGAGGTATCCTGTCCTCTGGTTTAGCAGACTCAACATGATCAATGTCCCTCAGACTACAAAGGTAAATCGGAAAACCTTTCTTCACAAACCTAGCAAACCTCATTACTGACACTATTTTGCTGTGTTTTGGCCTTCCTGCCCTCCAATAGCTCACTTTCTACCCTTTTTAACTAACGAGATCTTCTGTGGCTCACACAAAATCTCAGCCTTATGCTCGCTCAACCAATCCATCCCCAGAATCACTTCCAAGTGACCCAAATCAAACTCAATTAGGTTAGCCTTCAACTCCATTCCCTCAATTTCTATTGAGACATCCAAAAATCTCCTTGAACACTGTAAGTCTTGTCTTGATTGTAACACTATTGGCATATCTATTGTATCTACTTTTCCAAACACAAGCATTAAATTTTCCAAAATCTTAGTGGATACAAAAGAATATGTTGCACCAGAATAAAAAAAGTACTTTAACAGGAAGAGATTGAATAGAGAAAGTACCGTAATTACATCCTTACTAGCATTAGCTTCACTTCGAGCCATCACATTTAGCTTTCCAGTATTCGAGGACTTTGTCTGACCTCCTCCATCTCCACTCCCAATTTTATTTCCGGCTTGATGTGTTGCCTTTCCTCCCATGTTACCTTGGAAACCTTTCTACTGACCCATAGTTGAGTTCCCTTTGAATTGAGAACCTTGTGCTTCCTTTCCCTTGTTCTTGGAGAAGCACTTATAATCACGATGTCCAAGTTTGTTACACAACAGACAAGTCACTAGGTTCCCAGCACAGTCCTTGCATGGGTGATTGTTAGGACACTTTTTGCAGAAGTACACACGACCTCCTTGATTAGCCATTTGAGCCCTATTCCCATTACCATTAGTAGCCTTCCCAAAGGTTCCCCTGTTGCCCTGGACATTATTGTTGAAACACGGTTTATTAAATCCACCATGACTCCCTTGTTGGTTGAAGTTTCCTCCACCGCCCTTCCTTTTCTCCTTAGTCTCACCATCCTGAAAGTGCAAGTGACAGTCAAGAGGGGGGTTGAATTGAGTGTTGTAAGGTTGTTGTAAATTTTTCGATTTATTATAAGAACAGATTAGAACCACTTCTCAAGCAGCGGAAACAATAATGCAATAAAATAAACAACACCAAGATTTAACGAGGTTCGACTTCTAATAAGTCTACGTCCTCTACTCACTCACTCTTTTATTAATCAAATCAGAATAACAAAAGAATTACACGCAATCAATTATGAACCTATGCACAATATGATTCCCCAACTTCCTCCTATGGATGTTCGACTGAACCTTCAACTATGAAGGTTCTAATGAAGATGATCCCAGATCAACTTCCCAACAAACTGATCTCACAGAATGTTCAAATTACAACACTTTGCCTCTCAATAACAAGTAGCCTAAACGCTTACAAAATAGAGAATTAAGACCTTAATGTGGTGATGAGGTTGATGCTAGGTTAAGACTTAGAGAGTACTTTTGCAATTCGTGTTCTTTAATTGTTGTTCGTGCAAAAGTTATTGGTTATATGCTGGCAGATATCCTTAAATAAGCCTTTGGCTAGTATGTCATGTAATATTGTAAGAGAATATTTTCCTTAGAACTATGCAAATAATTCCGCAAAAATATTCTCACTGATTTTATTTGAAATCAAATAAAATCAGCACAATATTATATAACATACTTGCCATACTTGAGAATATTTACCTTGCATAACAATCCAAGCATCCGTTTAATTTTGAAAACAATTTTGCGCAGAAAGAAACTTTCCTAAAATACGGATGTATGAAGTAAACTTGAGAGGACTGGCTCAGCACTGTTCCCAGACTGTTCCAGTCAGCTAAGTTCACTTATAGTTATGTATGACAACTTAAGTTCCTTGTCATCCATAATTGGTACATCTCTATAATCTCAACCTTTATAGTGCATCTGTAAACCTTCATACCACATACATTGCATGTAAGACTTAAGAGTTAGACTCTTTCACCTTGATCTTCATGCAAACTTCAAGACTTGGCTTCAAGAGCTTTATCTTTCCATCATTGAACGTGTTTCTTTTGTACCTGCACATGCAAACAGAAACTTGGTTATAATATAATAGCTCAATGTAGTTTGTCATCATTCAAAACGAAAGCTAGGAACTCAACAAATTCTCCCTTTTTGATGATGACAAACCATGAAGTTCCCCTTGCAAATAATATCATTTAATATTTGGAACTTTTCAAAAATTTTGAATTCTTTAGAATTCAATGGACTAGTCTCATACTGTTCCTGCAGATGAAGCATCATTTACAAGTAAACCAGTTCACAACTAACTGAAAAAATTTTAAGAAAGAGTTTCTAAGTACCGAGGGAAGGTACTAATTAGACTCATAACTCTTAGATTTAAATATGTATTCGCAATAAGAACATCAGTAAGTTCTTCAGACTTGTTTTCAAGCAAACAAGCCGTTGGGATGATAAGAAGTAAAATGCTTTGAATACATTTACTTCCAGACCATGTAGGTCTGTCACCACTAGCAAGACTATCAATCTTGCTTCCAGTTGTTGCAACACACACTAAACAGTAATATTGACCTGCTTCCCCTTGAATTAGGCAGAAGAGATCAGAACTACACACCTGCTTCCTCCATTTGGCATCATCAAAACAGTCAATGTATAAAAGCTTTTAAACAAATAACTAAACACAATCAGTAGTCAAACTACTAATTATATATAGTTCAGCTAATATAGGTAGCTCTAACAGCATTCTAGAGATGCTGATTCTACCAATTGTTCCTGTTAAACCACCAAACCTACTTGTCCTAAATAGTTATTACAAACCAGCATGAAACCAAATTCCATAACATCAATGTCTTTGAAAATGGGAGAGGGAAACCAGAATAAGAGTTCAATAAAAGGAAGGGTTAGCTGCAACAAGATAAAATAAGAGGAAATAAAGGAATCAATTAGCTCTATAGCCAGCTTCAGTCTCATCATCTTCCTCTTCCTCTGAAGCACTTGCATCATGTCCTGCATCATCCTATTCCTCATCCTTCACAGAGACCAGTTCAGCATCCTCATCATCAGAATCACTTGTAGCTTCTGATGACTCTTCCTTGTCTTCAGAATCCTCACCACCAATTATACCAGCTTTACAAGACGAACCTTAATTCTTCCGTAGGATTCCTGAAGTGTAGAACATAATGTAGTGACACTAATGACCATATTTTGCATGAGTTGATTCTGGTCACTCAGCTGCTTTAACAAGGTATAAGTTGCCTGAACTGATTTTGTACTGGTCGCAGAAAGACTAGCATCACTCTTCCCCTCATCCTTCATCTTTAACACACCATCTACATATATTTTGCCCCTTGACCTATGATAAGTTCATTTTATATTGATTATTTGCCCCCATTTTATATTGGTTTTTGGCGTTAATAAGGCTCTTTTGAGCCTATTCTAATATCTTCGGTTGCTTTTAGTGTTGGTTGCTTTGCTTTGTCATTTATTGCAGGAATTGATGCTTTCGGGTTGGTTTTCGCTTTATCTTGAGCACTTGGCAAGTTAGTGAGAGTCTTGACCACTTTGAGAAGCTTTGAGAAGGCTAGGACATGATTTAGAAGCCTTTGGGAAGTCTAGAAGTCGAGTTTTAGAAGTTACGAGCAAAGCCGGGAGCCCGAAGGCCCCTTGATCATCATGCCGGGCACAATGCATTCTATGAGGATTTTGCTTCGTTTTCACCTATTTTCGACTTGGTACTTAATGTAATTTTTCCCTAGGTTTTCCGACGCACTTTATTATTCAAGAACCCTAGTTTTAGGTTAGTTTTCTCTCAAAAGAGGTGATTATTGTGGATCTTTTGAATCATTTAATTCAATACAAATTCAGGTTTTAGTTAAATCTTAATTCTATTCTCTTTAATTCATGTTTAATTTTAGTTTAAGTTTTTAGTTTTAGTTTCTTTAATCTTTTATTCCCTAATTTCTTCTTTTACTTCTAGTTTTATAAATATCGATTAATTCATTAATTATGATCATGTCTTTAGTTTTGTTTTCTACAATTGCTTTAGTTTTTATGATCATGAGTGAGTAGTTAGTTTTCTAGGGTTAGGGAAACCTTGAATAATTAATGGACTAATTAACTTAGATTGTTTCAATTCCATAATTAGTAGTCAATTTCCTATTATTGGCTTATTTGTTTACAATTGAATTGTGCGCAGATTTAGTTATAATTTTGGTAATTGTCGAATTTGATGCCGAGAGGTAAAAATACCACAATTAGACCACTGAATAATAGGCGGAATTAGTCTAGGCATGAGCGAGAGCCGCTAGATGAGATTTGAGGGACTCTAAGTTCGAGAGAATTAGTGAGCCCTAATTTGGCATAATTGTGAGATTGAACGTTCTTTATCAGTGAATCCATTAGTTGATTCTTGATGACCCGAATAACCCTAGACCTTAAATAAGTTTTAATCACCATTATTTCTCGTAGTTAATTATTAGTTAATCAGTATTTAATTAGTTAATCAATAATTCTCAACCAAGGCCCTTTTCACAGTTTAAGCTTTTTAGAACTAATAGAGTTCAATTGCTTCCCTGAGGATTCGATCCCTACTTCCCTAGCTACATTACTTAGAGTTGTTTGGTTTATTTTTGATAGGTGTGCGATAGCCTCATCAAAATTTTGGCGCCGTTGTCGGGGATCGAATAATTATGATCATGTCTTTAGCAGATTTTTATTCATATGTAAACTCCTACTTCTAGTAAGTAGTACAAACCATATGACTATCCTAAGAAAGCAATAAAACGTATACTAGAAAGCAGTAAAATCTAAACTAAGATGGAATAGGTGTGTTATAGGATTTGCTGTCTTGCAAGCCATATCTTTCAGCAACTCCTTGAGGTACTTCTGTTGATGAGTCATAATTCCATCCTTGGTTTGCTTGTTTTAAATTCCTAGAAAGAACCCAAGTTCTCCCAACATACTCATCTCAAATTCACTTTTCATCAAATTAAATCTGCAAACTCATTACACAAATCAGGATTAGTAGCTCCAAACAAAATATCATCCTCATATATCTGGACCACTAGCAGATCAGTTCCCTTTTCTTTTAAGAATAGTGTCTTGTCAACTGAAACTCTCTTATATTAATTTTTTTAAAGAAAATTGGAAAGTCTCTCATACCAAGCTCTAGGAGCTTGTTTGAGACCATAAAGAGCTTTGTCAAGTTTAAAAGCATGGTTTGGCAAGTCACTATCCTCAAATCCAGGGGGCTGTACCACATATACATCTTTTTTCAAATAACCATTAAGAAAGGTTGTCTTAACATCCATTTGAAAGAGTTTGAAGTTCATATGAGCTGCAAAAGCAATTAAAATCCTGATTGCTTCAAGCCTAGCTACTGGAGCAAAGGTTTCATCATAATCAAATCCTTCCTGTTGATTGAACCCTTGGACCACTAGCCTAACTAACTATAATACCTGCATCGTTCAGTTTGTTCCTGAACACCCATTTAGTTCCAATAACAGACATGTTTTCCTTCCTGGGTTCAAGATGCCAGACTTGATTTATCTCAAACTGATTGAGTTCATCTTGCATGGCTAGAACCCAAACTGGATCCATTAAAGAAGTTATATAATCAGTAGGTTCAACATTTGAAAGAAAGGAATAGAAAGCACTAAATTTTTGTAGAGTAGAATTCCTTGTTTGCACCCCTTTGTTAATATCACTAATGATAAGATCAGAGGGATGAGCGGACTTGTACTTGAAAGATTTGTTCATATCAAGGTTTACATTGGTGACTTCTAATGTTGAACTGGTTCCTGTACTGGTTCCCCCTGTTTCATTGTTGCTTTGAACAGGTGAATATGGTTCCATAGTGGTCTCAGTTGCATTGTATTCATGTGGGTGAGTCTCTGAGTCACTATTTCCTTCTCTTACTTCACGAGCTTCTTGATTTTGTGCTTGACCAGACTCTTCCTCTCTAGGAGAGTTATGTGGTGAGTCTTGTTCATCACCTTCTACTTCTTTAGCTCCTGTAAAGTTTAGCATGCCAATTTTGAATTCATGATCATCATCAACCTTCACATGCTTGCCACATATTAGTTTCATCAAACAGAACATGGACACTTTCTTCAACACACAAGGCTCTTTTATTAAAAACTTTGTATGCCTTGCTGTGTAAAGAGTATCCAATGAAAACAGCCTCATCACTTATGGGATCAAATTTGTCCAAACTTGATTTACCATTGTTGTGTATAGAGCATTTGCACCCAAAAATGCGTAAGTGTGCAATGTTTTGTTTTCTTCCCCTAAGGAGCTCATAAGGTGTTTTATTTAGTAATGGTCTCAGCATTACCCTATTTAAAATTTAGCAAGCAGCACTCACAGCTTCCGTCCAGAAGTTTCAAGGAAGACCACTCTCTAGAAGCATTGTTCTTGCCATTTCTTTTAGAGTGTGGTTTTTTCTTTCAACCACTCCACTTTGCTGTGGAGTTCTGGGGGATGAGAAATTGTCAGATACACCATGATCAATATAGTAGGTAATGAAGCTGACATTGTCAAATTTAGAACAATGATCAGACCTGATAGAGACCAGTTAATGATTAATCTTGTTTTAGACATGTTTTATCAAGATTTCAAATTCTTCAAAAGTTTCATTTTTAAATTTTAGAAATACTGTCCAAGTATAATGAGAGTAATCATCAACTAACACCAACACATAACTATGACCATTTCGACCTTGTACACGCATGGGCCCACACAAGTCCATGTGTACAATTTCGAATGGTCTAGTGGTGCTTACAATCTTCTTTGGCTGAAAAGAAGACTTGACATGCTTACATTTGGCACATTCATGACAAATATGATCTGCAATAAACTTAATGTTAGGTAAACCTATAACCAAGTCCTGAGATAGCAGTTTGTTTAGCAAGGAAAAACTTACATGTCCAAGTCTCTTGTGCCACAACCAATGGTCATCCTCTATAACATTGAGACAAGTGGCACTGGTCTTAGGAATTTGACTTAAAAATTTTATTTAAACATTATTGTGTCGGAATCCCTTACAGACCAGTTCCTTTGTTTAAGTGTTAATTATGTGACAAAGATTAGTTTCAAATTCAACATGGTTTCCTTTGTCACATAGCTGAAATATGCTCAAGAGGTTATGTTTCAAACCTTCAACAAAATATACATTATCAATTGCTTGAGAAAGTGTCTTACCAACCTTATCTATACCCTTGATCAAACCTTTACTAATATCTCCAAAGGTGACACTTCCTCCTTCATAGGCTACGAGTAAAAGAAGTTGACTTTTATCTCTTGACATGTGTATTGAGCAACCACTATCCAAATACCAAAATGGCTTTTCTTTCACTCTAAACTGCACAAGCAAATCAAGGTTTAGTTTTAGGATCCCAGATTTTCTTGGGTTCCTTGTTAATGGGAACTGGTTTGATACTGTCCTTTCTAACCCATATTTGTTTCAAATATGTCTTTCTTGTTT
The DNA here is from genome assembly GCA_016808085.1 of Suaeda aralocaspica. Lineage (NCBI taxonomy): Eukaryota > Viridiplantae > Streptophyta > Magnoliopsida > Caryophyllales > Amaranthaceae > Suaeda > Suaeda aralocaspica. The sequence goes on along the minus strand of PYUH01000187.1, from coordinate 1,135,480 downwards.
TATCATGTTTTCCATTTTTGGACAAATTATGTGTGTCACACTTTTGATTATGAGCCTTTTGAACGTGAGACTGATTTTTCTTATCATGTTTTTTCTTGGTCTAACAAGTTTCAATAACATGTCCATTTTTACCACAATAGGTGCATACATGCATGTCTTTTGCAAAAACATACTTACCTCTCTTGAATTCAGAAATCCAAGTCTCATCTCTCCCCATCTTTTGTGGCTGTAAGGAACTACTTCCAGAATACCCTAATCCAAACCTCATAGGATTACCAGGTTGTGAGGTCAGGATGTTTAGATTACTTCAAGCATCGAGCAACCTGTTCATCTGTCTTAGGCAGTCACTTATATCATGTTCCTTGATTTCAAGTTTCTTAAGCTGAGCTTCATTATACTCTACAGCAATGGCAAGATTGAACTTTGCCCTATGAAGAAAATCCTTAAGTTTTGAAATCAATTCAGGATCTGGTTCGGAAGTGGTCTAAGTATTCTTGCCTTTCTTCAGTTGGAATATTTTAGCTTGAAGATCACATATTTTAGTTTCATATTCTAAATGTAAGAATTTAATATCGACACCTTGATTGGCTAAAGCAACTTTAGGGTTGATATATTTCTTAACTCAGATATTTCAACTTGTAAATCACAGATCTTACCCTCATATTCCAAACATAAGTTATTAACATTAATACTAGAATTACTTATACTAGCAAGACAAGTTTTCAGATCCACATGCTCTTTGAACAATTCTTCCACCTCATCAATCATATAATTATAAGCTAAAATCAAGTCAGAATGTTCCAGAGTGAGGGATTTTTGATTAAGTAATTCGAAATTTATACCTTCAACTTCTGCCTCCTTAAGCTTACTAAAACCTCTTTCATTATTTTGATAAAAATCTGCTTTCGAAAATACTGATTGAGGTTTTAGCATCTCAAGTTCTATATTCTTCTTACCCAGACTTATTTCAAGCTCTGAAATTTTTTCTTTCAGTTCTGTACAAATAAGTTCAAGCTCAGCAGAACGACACTCACTAAGATCTAGATTTCGAGTTACTTCTCTTAGTTTCTTTTTGTTAGTCTTATAAGCAGCATTGCCTTTAACATTTGGTTCAATAGCAGCATCTATAAAATCTAGTAACTCATCTCTATCACAATATCTCATTTGTTCTTGCAAATTAGAAATAGTTACCTATTCTTCATCAGAAGAGCTGCTTCCAGCCATGAGACACATGTGTCCCTTCTTTCCTGAACTGGTCTGTCCCTGATCCACTTCTCCCAACAGTGCAGTCACACAAATTAGAGCTTCATCCTCCTCGCTTTCACTACCCGAGTAAGAATCTCCCCAGGCAGCAAGCATGGCTCTCGTTGTCATCTTTTTACTCCATTTGTCCTCCCTTGTCAGTCTTCCATGCCGGACAATCCTTGATCATATGTCCAGTTTCACCACATTTGAAGCAACCAGTGTTGGTACTGGTCTTCTTCATGTTGCTGTTGTTCTTCCAGGATATTCCCTTATATTGAGATCTGAGGCTTCTTTCAAACCTTCTTGCCATGATACCTATTTCATCCAGATCTTCTTCATTTTCTTCTCCCTTCAAGGCCAGCACTCGGCTTTTAGTTGTGCCTTCCTCCTTTGTGCTTACTAACATCTCATGAGTCATTAATGACCCAATAAGTTGTTCCATAGCCAAAGTGGATAGATCCTTGGCTTCTTGGATTGCAGTCACCTTAGGCAGCCATTTACCTGTTAAGCTTCTCAAAACTTTCCTAACCAAATCTTCACTGGTGAAACTTTTGCCAAGAGATTTTAGTTCATTAATAATTGACATAAAGCGAGCATACATATCTTTTATATTTTCATCTTGATTCATATTAGAAGTTTCATATTTAGATTAAGCATATCAACCTTAGATCTCCTGACATCACTAGTGCCTTCATAAACTAACTCCAATGTTTCCCATATTTCATGAGGAGTAGAACATGCTAAAATACGGCTTACTTCATTATCAACAATACCTTGTTGAAGAAGCGACATAGCCTTGGCGTTCTTCTCGATTGTCTTAAGATCTGTGCTAGTGTTTTCACTCTCCTTCATCTCTGTTCCATTAGTGCTGTTGGCCACCTTCTTTGGTCCACTTTTTATTATCATCCAACACTCATAGTCAGTACCAATAACGAAGTTTTGCATGCAATTCTTCCACCAGGGATAGTTTGTTCCATTAAATTTGGGCAGCCTTGATCCAAAATTTCCATTCCTCATCTCTTAAGTATTCATCTTTTCTTCCTCCTCTAGGTGTTACCCTTCCAAGAAGTTAGGCTCTTATACCAATTGAAAGTGCAAGTGACACTCAAGAGGGGGGGGGGGGTGAATTGAGTGTTGTAAGGTTGTTGTAAATTTTTCGATTTATTATATCAACAGTTTAGAACCCGTTCTCAAGCAGCGGAAACAATAATGCAATAAAATAAACAAGACCAAAATTTCACGAGGTTCGACTTCTAATAAGTTTACGTCCTCCACTCACTCACTCTTTTATTAATCAACTGAGAATAAGAAAAGAATTACACTCGGTCAATTATGCACCTATGCACAATATGATTCCCCAACTTTCACCTATGGAAGTTCGACTCAACCTTCAACTATGAAGGTTCTAATGAAGATGATTTATCATCAACTTCCCCAGCAAACTGAACTCACAGAATGCTCAAATTGCAACACTTTGTCTCTCAACAACTATTAGCCTAAATGCTTACAAAAGAGAGAATATTAAGACCTTAATGTGGTGATGAGGTTTGTGCTAGGTTAAGACTTAGAGAGTGCTTTTGCAATTCGTGTTCTTCAATTTTTGTTCGTGCAAAAATTATTGGTTGTATGCTGCCAGATATCCTTAAATAAGCCTTTGCCTAGTATGTCATGCAATATTGTAAGAGAATATTTTACTTAGAACAATGGAAATAATTCCAGGAAAATATTCTCACTGATTTTATTTGAAATCAACTAAAATCAGCACAATATTATATAACATAGTTTCCATACTTAAGAATGTTTACCTTGCATAACAATCCAAGCATTCGTATAATTTTTGAAAACAATTTTGCGCAGAAAGAAACTTTCCTAAAATACGGATGTATGAAGTAAACTTCAGAGGACTGATTCAGCACTATTCCCCGACTGTTCCAGTTAGCCAAGTTCACTTATAGTTATGTATGACAAGTAACTTAAGTTCCTTCTCATCCATGATTAGTACATCTCTATAATCTCAACCTTTATAGTGCATATGTAAACCTTCATACCACTTACATTGCATCTATGACTTAAGAGCTCGACTATATGAGCTTGGTCTTCATGTAAACTTCAAGACTTGGCTTCAACAGCTTTATCTTGCCATCATTGAACTTGTTTCTTTAGTACCTACACATGAAAACAGAAACTTGCATACAATATAATAGTTCAAATTAGTTTGTCAACATTCAAATCAAAAGCTAGGAACTGAACACTTCCTTCAGCACCTCCTTCTTTTTTTGGTCTAGGGCATACAAATGTGCAGTCATTCCATATAGTTCATCCAAAGACTCAAAGACTTGCCCGACTAACTACAACTAGATGTCTAAGGGTAACCCTCTCTTAAAACCACTAGCCTTCAACTTTTCGGTTGCCACAACCTCCTTAGCAAACCTAGACAACTCTATGAACTCTGAGTAATACTCAGTAACAGACATACTCCCCATCTTAAGCTCCAAAAACTCATCATCTTTTTGTTTCTTAAGGAACACAGGATAAAACTTATTGCGGATCTGTTCCTGAAACACATCCCAACTGAACCCTAGTAAGGCTCTAATCAAAGCTTCATTTTGTGACCACCAAAGATCATCTTCTCCTCTCAAATATTAAATTGCATGGTTCACCTTAAGCTCTTCTGGACACTCAACTGCTCCAAACAACTTGTGAAGTTCTCTAAACCATCCCTGTAGAATAAATAGTTGGATTGTGCTCTCCTTGGTAAGTGGGTGGCTTACTTTGAGAAATCTTCTTGAAAATTTTCCGAGCAAGGTCATTACCATTTCCATTTCCTCTAGCAGTTAACTGTTCAGCTACAGTAGCTAATTACCTCACTACCTCATCCAACTGATTGTTGTTACGTTCAACCATTTTATTTCTCCTGTAGAGGAAAAATACCTTTATATTAAACTATGTTTAACTCTAAGTTAGAACAACATAACCTTATAACATAAAACATTTTCTCAATTCGTCTAACAAAATAAGTTTTCATTCTTTTATTGCTTCACTTAGTTTTGATTGTTTACACAACCATTAAAACAATAATAAAACTCATAATAAATAAAAATAATTCCCTTGGTTCTACTTTACTTGAGACTTCATTTCCTAAAAGAATTTACTCATTTATTACTTCATTCATATAAGAATTCTTATTGAATTATTCCTCCTAATATTACCTTATGGCTCACTGCCAATTATTCACAAAAATAAACAGCAACCTAAAATGTCCAACAATCTGAACATTAACAGTGCTAAACAATATTAACTAACTCATATCTATATCAAAACTTCTAAACATTAACATTATCCTTTTTGTCCTTCGACATTACATAATTCTTAGGCATAAACTCGGGGTCATCCTTCACATCATCTTTCATATCCTCCTCTGTATCTTCATCCATATCTTCCTTAGGATCAAGCTCCTCTTCATCCTCAGAATTAGATAGTAAATCTACATATACAGTGATTAGTGGATTTGGATTCTCGATCTCATAGCACGAGCTATCCCTCGATTCATAACTTCGTGAACTAGAAGTAGTTTCCTTCACAACCATCTCATCATCTTCATGGTCACTTAGGCTTAGTGTGGGTGGGATCTCCTCACTTGCATTTGACTCCTGGAACTCCTTTTCCTTCCGTGCAATATAACCCTCCAAATACCTCCAATCGCAACCCCACTGACCAATAGCGTCTTTATATTTGGTGTAATTTGGAAGTCCTCCAGCAAAGTGAAAGTCACTGAACTTCGCCTTAATCTCCAGGTAGGGAGGACGGTTTGGCAAAAAATTAACAATCAAGGAAGACACATGATCAGGTTGGTCCTATTCTGGTAGCTTCAACACCGTACTCATGTACCAACAATAAAATTGTATCTTCCAGACATATATATTGGGGTGGAATCTCATAGTCCTTCTTTTCCAACGTCCCCATCTGAGTATCCTTATCAGGCATGTTATCCACCACCCTACACAACACTTAAGACTAATGGACAATCCTTTCCACAACAAAACCAAACTAACAGTTCTACAACAGGCTAATATACAATTTCTTTCACACATAAATACTCACATAAGAAACATCTCAAAACATGTAATTAAATACATGAAAGAACAGAAATAAAGTCTAACCTACATGCCCAAACTTCCTACCCAATCTCACCACATGATATTAAAGCAATAACACATAATACATACTAGAATTCCTTTCATGCCTGCTCATGTAAGGGATTCTAAAACATTTATTTTTCAAAACTTCTATTTTCGGAAATTACCATTTTTAGAAAAAAAATCAATTCCCAGTAACTTTCTAAAATAAGAAATTCCTCTTTCCAAAATAAAACTTAGGGTACCCCCAAAAATAAAATTTATATTATTTTTAAAACTAAGCTCCGATACCAATTTGTAACAGCCTGGAATTTCCTAACTTCCTTACCTAGATTTTCCGAAAAATATTATAATATAACTAAAGAATAGTAATTATTAAGAACTCCTAAATTAACTAGGAAAAATTAAAGTATTACCGCCATCGTGATAACGGCTAAGGCTTTTATCAAAGTACTACAGCGGAAGTCTATTAAAAACCAAAACAAAATTAAAACTCAAAACAAAACATGAATAAACTTAAAACATACCAAATTCAAAAACAAAAGAAAAACAAATTAGTCTTTAATACACTTCGGAACCATCTTAATGGCCCTTCAAAAAACAAACAAACTTTAAGCTTCGGAAATTAAAAGTCAACATCCAACAAAAGCAATAACAAGTAACTAGTTCACATAACTATGAAAACTACAATGCAAGCGCTCACACTCCAACCCAACATGATTGACTTATGCCTACTTGTACCTGTAGCTTTCTCTTATTCTTGACGACTACTCACCATCAAGTGGTTCATCGTAGGGCCGAGACAAAGACAAAGCCATACACACAAAACACACAATCAGCAACGCATAGTACATATATACCAAAGGCTATGCAAAACACGATTAATATTGAAAATAAAATAAATGTATAAATCACATACTTTTTACCGCTTACAACTCTTCACCTGTGCATAGACTCAACTCAAACAATATTACTTATTATAATTAAACTTTGGATTTCGCATCGAAATGGTTTCCTTTCCTTTAAAATCGTCCTATTGTGCACCAACATGGGAGCAAGTTTATGTTTGCATGTGCGGGTACTAAATAACATGTTTAATGGATGATAAGATGAAGCTCATGAAGCCAGGTCTTGAAGTTTTCATGAAGACCATGTTCATAGAGTCATATTCTTAGGTCTTAGATGCGATGTAAGTGGTATGAAAGTTTGTAAATGCATTATAAAGGTTGAGATTAGAGAGATGAACTAGTTGTGGATGACAAGGAACCTTGGTTGCTTGTCATACACAACTACAAGTAAACTTGGCTGACCGGAACAATATGGGAACAGTGCGGAACCAATCCTCTCGAGTTTACTTCATACATCCGTATCTTAGGAAAGTTTTCTTTCCGCGCAAAATTGATTTCAAAATACATGGATGCTTGGTTTATTATGCAAGAAAGATAATCTTAAGTAAGGCAAGTATGTTATTTATACTGTATTGATTTTATTTGATCTCAAATCAAATCAGTGAGAATATTTTCCGTGGAATTATTTCTATATTCCTAAGGAAAATATTCTCTTGCAATATTCTATAACATAAAAGCCAAAGGCTTGTTTAAGAGAATATGCTGGAATACAAACCTAAGACTTTTGCACAAACAAAAAACCGAAGAATATAGATTGCAAAAGTTCTCTCTCTAAAGGCCTAAACCTAGCATAAACCCTAATACCACATTTAGGTCTTAATTTACTCTCTTTCTCTAAGCGTTTAGGCTAGTTATTATTGAGAGACAAAGTGTTGTAACTTGTGCATTCTGTGAGTTCGGTTTGCTAGGGAAATTGATCAGGGATCATCTTCATCTGAAACTTCATAGTTGAAAGTTGAGTCGAACTTCCATAGGTGGAAGTTAGGGTATCATCTTGTGCAGAGGTGCATAAGTGATTGTGTGTAATTGTTTTGTTATTCTGAGTTGATTAATAAAAGGAGTGAGTGTGTGGAGGACGTAGACTTATTAGAAGTCGAACTTCCGTTAAATCTTGGTGTTATTTATTTTTGTTGCATTTTTGTTTCCGCCGCTTGAGAACTAGTTTTTAACTGGTCTCATAATTAATCGAAAAATTTACAACAATCTCACGACACTCAATTCACCCCCCCTCTTGAGTGTCACTTGCACTTTCAAAGGTATATACGTTCCAAGAGTTTTGGTGCAAATCCTCTTTTACTTTATGTAATTAATCGGTTTTACATTATTATGACTCACATACAACATCACATAAAATTATGCATAGAATCAAACAAGCCATATTAATTATCTTCGATTTAAGGTGATTCTAAAAATATTGCCTTTGTGTGTCCTTAATCTAACTAAGCTTCATTTACCACACATTAACTGTGATTGGCTAACGATTTACCTTTTCCTTGTCCACACATTAAACTGTGAGTGGCTACATGTATATAAATATTTACTCATTACTCTGTGTGAATAAAAATTCACTAACTAACTTTCTTGTTGATTAAGTAGCTTATCAACTTAAATAACTTTCTTTCTTCCTCATTAAGCTATTGGTCAACTTTAAAAATAAATTTAACATTCCAATTACTTATGATAAATTAATAATGCTATAAAGATGGAATGTCAAACGATATGAAAAATCATACTTTTGTACTAACATACTTCTCAAGCAAGTCAACTAAACAACAATTCATGTTTACATTCATAACACATAAGATCAACAATTAAGCATGATTTCTACTATTATTCTTGCCTTTAGTACTTACGTACCTTGTGAAGTATTAGTGATCCGCCATAACTCCTAGAAATCAACTAACTCGAAGTCTCCTACATAGAGAAAATCGAATATAAATTAAAACCTTGTTGACTAACTTCTACAACAACTCTAAACTAACTTTTTATGTTGGAAACTTGTCCAAAACGATCCCAATATGGTCTCTATTTAATTCCATAATTTATTTTTAGTTTTCCATTGAAAAATACTTGATTTTCGGTAACTTTTCAAAAATGGCAGCTTTGTAAAATTTCTTAAAATCACGTTAAGACCCTTCTAAACATCATATTTTGATCATAAAACACTATAGTCATGTTCTAAGATCATCATACAATATTTAGATGCATTAAAAATATTTATGACTACTTATTTCACGTGTTACTATTTTTATTATGCATGAACATGTGTTAATAAAAATTCACAGCTTTGTTTAATTATTCAAAACTCATGAAAAACTAACCTAAACATCATAAATCAAGCATAAAACTCTTTTACAATCTATTATCGTCAACATGCGTCTAATCTATGCTTCAAAATAATTTCTCATGAAGTAAAACATGTTCATAATATTTTTACTATTAGTTTTCATGATTATAAAAAGTGGACAGCATTATAAAACAACTTTAAAATCAATCTAAACATCATAAAATCATCACAAATTCACCCAACAACAATTCATGATCATAAATTCATAATATTGAAGTTTAAATCATTAAAAAGCATAAGACCATGAATTTCATAATTCCACAAACCCTAATTTTAAATTTCATGATTAACTTTATAAATTCATACTTTAAACATAAACTAGACTTTATAAAGCATGATTAAACATAATTATAAACATGAATTTTGCAAGATTGAATTAACANAATAAAAAAAAAAAAAAAAAATATTTTTTTTTTTTTTTTTTTTTTTTTTTTTTTTTTTTTAGAAGAGTTCGTAAATTATACCAAAGAGGGGAGGAAGTGGTGCGGTGGCCGGTGTGGTGGTGGTGCGCAGGGCTCCGACAAGCAGCAAGGAGGCTCCGACGAAGGGGAAGCAACGAAGAAGGCGAAGTTTTATTTTTTTTCGGAATTTTTTTCCGAATTTTTTTTTCGAAATTTTTTTTCTTGAAATCCTAAAACTTGAATTTGCAAATTAAATCTGAAATTTTGGGTTTTAAGAGGTATTTATAGGCCCCAAAATAGGATTTGATGCAATTACATAATACCTTAATGTTTGAAATTACTTTTATGCCCTTATTTTAAAACAATTTAGGAAACTCTAGAAATTCTATTTTTAGAAACTTTTCTTAATATTTAACAAAACTTAAAATAACATGAAATATTGTTTTAAACATAAAATAATTACTTTTATCAAAATTTATTTAAACTTCCTTTCTTTAATATTTTTATTGAACTTAATTTCTCAATAAAAATACAAAAAACATATGTATAAAATACGAAATTGACTCCTTAAAATAAGTGAAAATATTGGGTATTACCAAAACAAAGGAAAACTCTTTTATATTTGTGTTCTCCAATGAAAATTTATATTTTCTAAGAAAGTTGTATTCTATGGAAATTGCTTTCCATGAAAACAAACGGAGCTTATATCCCACCATATTTCCTCTTTACTACAATACCTTTATTTTCATTTAACCTTTATTTTTAATTTTATACATTTTCTTTTCCTATTATGGATTTTATATTTTATGCATGTGTATTTTTAACCTACAGTGAATAATGTAACTTATAACTGTTAATCTGTTTTAGCTAGCATACATTAGTTATTAATTAATGGTAATTATTTTAATTATTTTAAATTTTAGCTAAACATATATATTTTTTTAAATTAAATTGGAGATCGATGTGAAACGACAACATAAATTAAAAGGAAAACAATGCATATAGATAATACATAAAACTGACCAATAAACAATAAAAATGCACATCAAAACTTAATTTAGAGTAATTAACACATATTATGGTAATAAACTATTGTGAAACAGTAGCACCAAATTTGTGCCATTTGTTCTCCATCAAATCATGTTTCAAAGTCTCATTCGTACGTTTCTCCCACAAAGCGGATCCAGTCCATATTTACGTGCTAATTTTTTATCGATGGTACATTATTGTACTTCAAATATAATCTTCATCTTCCAATATTGCGTTTGAACTTGCTATTCAAAAAGCAATAATTCTTTTTATCACGACATCTTTTTCATAATATTTATATAAACTTTTACCTAAGTGCCTGGTCATTTTCAACTATCAAGAAATGTCGAATAATACAAATTTTCACAATACCCGCTAACATTTGTTATGAATCTATGAGTACAGTATTTCTTTTTTTTTGGTAAAATGTAAGCACTTTTATTACCAAAAAGAAGAATAATTACAGCCTAAGACCTACTTAGACAAAACTGACTCAGTTTTGCACAAAGTAGTCTATAAAATCTCAGCTATACACAAACACAACCATCCAAACCTATACAAAGGAAAACAAAAGAAGCCAAAAAAACTATGAACAAACTTGTTTCCCAACCTCATGCTAGCCAACCACAAGGGCAACCTGGATCTCCACAACTTTAGAGGGCAAGGAAACCTACAACTTGCAAATCAAGCAGGCCAGCCGCAGCAGCCAACCTGCAAACTGCAGAGCCAAACCAGCAGCACCAGTTCTGCATAACCAGGCTACAGAACAGCATAAGAAAAACTGCAGAACACACTGCAGAAACATCAAATCTGAACCACACTGCAGACTCAAAAAACCAAACAGCAGAATAGACCATCAGGCCACATCCACAACAAAACTGCCAAAGCAACCACAGCACCACAACAGCATAGCCATCAGCTAAAACTCAAGCAGCAAAACTACAGGATCTAATCTGCCTAGCCAAAACTGCAAGCAACACAGCATCAGCCCTACAGAATCAGACTGCCACAAGAAAGACAGGTACAGCAATAAAACTGCAGGATAAAAGCTGTATCAGCACAAGGCTGCTGTAACAAAACTGTAAACCCAACAGAGCAACAAGCAAGCAGGCAACAGCAAAACAAACTTCATGCCAAGGTCCACAAAACAAAACAAACCACAACCAGCAAACTGAAGCCCAGTAAAACTGAATTCGGTCTGCAGCAGCCTATACACCCAATGCTTCTCAAAAGCTTTCCATCCTTGCTTGCTCAGCCCCTGAATCCTTCCCTTAACTGCTTTCCTGACATCTTGACACACAACATGACTGTCTTAGCAAGCAATACCCAAGATAGCTTTATTCCTATGCCTCCACACACAATAAACCAAAGCAGCCATGCCACAATGAATGACAGTCTGCAGTACTTTACTGTGATACTGCAGCCCCCAACTCTGCCAAAGTACCTGCAGCTGCCTTGTAGCCCCAACAGGGATTCCAATCCAGCCAACAATACTCACATAGCAAGAATGGCTAGTATTACATTCAAAGGACAGATGTTTCTCAGTATCTGCACAAATTCCACACAAGGGACACATTGTCAGAAACAGTATGAAACCATCATAGTTTATCCTTTGTTTTAAGCTTGTTAATCGTTGCCAACCAACTAACAAAAGCGTGCTTAGGGATGTTGTATTTCCCCCACACCCAACTAGACCATTCACATCTAACTTCATGCTGATAATTCAGATGATACCCTGCAGCTGCAGAATAGGAATCACCATTCCACCATCCTTGATCTAAAAGCACCTGCTTCATCTCAGCCTTTAATCTACAGACATTCCTCCATCCCCAACTTGCCTTAATTGGTGGAGAATAATCCCACCACAGCCTCCTCTTGATATAAACATGGCGAACCCACTGAATCCATAAAGCATCAGTTTTCAAGGCCACTTACCAAACCAGCTTACATTGCACAGCTTTATTCCATAAGACACAGTCTCTCATGCCCAATCCACTACACCTTTTGGGTTTACAAACTGTGCCCCAAGCAGCTGGCACCATCTTAGACACACTACTCTTCCCCTCCCATAAGAAAGCTCTACACAACCGAGTGATCTTGTGCAGGACTTTCTTAGGCAATAGAAAAATCTGGGCCCAATAAGAGTGGAGGCTAAGCAAACCAGAATTAACTAGCATAGCCCTAGCAGCAGATGACAAATGCCTGCTAGCCCACTTCCTAATTTTGAGCATGATTTTATCAACAATGGTATCACAATGATGCACTGCAATTCTAGAGGAGTGCATTGGAATCCCCAAATACTTGAAAGGCAATGATCCCTTCACATACCCTGTTAACTCTAGAATATCCTCCTGAATATAGCCAGTCACACTTCCAAAACACACAGCTGTTTTTGCTGGGTTAGCAGAGAGCCCTGAACTCAAACAGAACTTGTTCTAGGCTTCCTGAATTAGCCTCACAGAGATAAAATCACCATAACAGAATAACATCAAGTCATCAACAAAAATAAGATGATTTAGCTTAATCACTTCACATTTTGAATGAAACTTGAAATCCACATGCTCCCCCACTCTCCTTAGAAGCCTAGAAAGTACTCCATGGAAAGAACAAAAAGTAAGGGAGAAATGGGGTCACCCTGCCTCACCCCCCTTTTCCCATGAAAAAAGCCATGAGTACTACCATTCAATGCAATGGAGTAAGTAGTAGAAGTCACACAGGCCATGATCCATTTCACAAATTTATCAGGGAACTTCAAGGCAACTAGCATTTTCTCAATGAACTCCCAAGACAAGGAGTCATATGCCTTTCTAAGATCAATCTTAATAGTCTATCTCCTCTTTTCCTTCTTAGAGACATATTGATGAAGAATGTCTTGACAAACCAAAACATTTTGAATTATATCTCTACCTTTAACAAATGCACCCTGAACTTCATCCACTAAATCTGACAACACCTCATTCAACCTATTGCATAACATCTTAGAGATCACCTTATAAAGCACATTGCAACAAGCAATTGGCCTGAATTGAGTGACAGAATCAGGACAATCCACTTTAGGCACCATTGTGAGAACAGTAGCACTCGGCTGCTTCAACAACTTACCAGAAGCAAAAAAGTTTAGAACAGCTCTACAAATGTCATCACCAATAATACCCCAAGTAGATTTAAAAAACTTACTAGAATAGCCATCTGGCCCAGGGGATTTATCATCACCAATATCAAAGAGAGCTTTCTTAACTTCCAAGGCCGTAAAATTTCTACACAATCTGTTCTGCTGCTCTGCATTTAACACAGGACCAGATTCAACAATTGTAATATCTAGACCTTTCCTGTCCCCATTAGCAATCCATAACAAACCAACATAATAGTCAAGGAAAGCATTCATAACACTTTAATGGTCATTAACAACAGTGCCCAATTGGTCCTTTATTGCATACACCTTATTCTTCACCCTTTGCCTCTTTAAAGAAGCATGAAAAGCTGCAGAGTTTATGTCTCCTTCTTTCAACCAAATAGCTTTAGTTTTTTGCTGAAGAAAGCTAATCCTAGCTTGATGAGTTCTCCTATAAGTGTCTCTAGCCAACAACTCATTCTCAATAGCCACCCCACACTGACGGTTCTGCACCAGAGTTTTTTGACATTGCTGCAAATAGGCCCAAGCACAATCATCAGTCCTTTCAATATCCTCAAACAACTCCTTAATTAGAGTTTTCAGCTTCTGTTTCAACAATTTCAACTTCCTAACAACACAATACATGGGGGTACCATCAAAATTGACCTGCCATCCCTCCCTTACAACATCCAGAAAATTAGGGGCTAAGCACCATATATTAAAAAAATTGAAAGGCCTCCTACCACCCACAACATTAGCAAAAAGCTGCAAAACATGAGGATTGTGATCCATCAAGCCTTTAGGCAAGATATGGACCACAGAATGAGGGAAAAGGTCTTTGCAAACATCATTAGAAATCTGTCAATCTTGGAACAAACCCTATGCTCTGCATCTTGCTTATTTGTCCAAGTATAAAAAGTACCATTCACACAATGATTAGTAAGGCCACAATGCAACAAGCAGTCTCTAAAAGGAGAGACCTCAGTCAGAGAAACCAGAGAACCAATTCTTTCATTAAGATTCAAGACATTATTGAAATCCCACCCCCCTACAAATTATGCTCCCCGAACACCTCTACTCAAAGAATCCAAAGCAGCGCACAAGGCACCCCTCTGAACAGCAGTACTGTAACCATATAAAACTATGAAGTAAAACATTTTACCATTGGCTTTACGAGTAACAAAAAGATGAATCCACTGATCACCTACCTGCCTAACATCCACCATGATAATACTTGGCCTCCAAACCACCCAAATCCTACCTAACTGATCAAAACCATAGTTTGTGCAAAAGCACCAATCCTCACCAAAATTAGGAGAAACCTTATCAAAATTTACATGTTTCACCTTAGTTTCTAGAAGCCCAAATAGTCCTATACTATGATGATTCAAGAACCACCTAATGTCCTTTTGTTTTTGCTGACTAATTAGGCCCCTAACATTCTAAAACCCTATGCTATCCATTGGGTATCCCAGTAGGATCCCAACCTTCAAGAGTTATACCCAAGGCAGAATCAGCCCCACCCTTACCTCATCTTGCAGACCACTCACCTGATCAGGAACTAGGACACAGGCAACCTCAGATACCTGACCCTCAACAACTTGAACCTGCAAGTGAGTCTCCTCTGGCACAGTAGCAGCAGCAACAGAAGATTGAACAGCCTTAGGCACCCATTTCCTCACCATCTTCTTCTGAACCTGATCAACCTTCTTAACACATTCCATCTCCTTATGACCCTAGCCTTTGCATTTTGAGCAAGAAGCAGGGACCCATTCATAATGAACAGCCTGAGTAACCACATCCCCAAACTCATCATGAAAAGAAACCTCAGACACCAATTCCTGATTCATAGAAAGCTCCACCATAACCCTTGCATACTCAAGAATATCCTTGGTAGTTGTAGCTCTATCAGTCTTAATAGGTCTTCCAATCAGACCAGCTATCTTCATCAAAGCAATCCTCCCCCAATACCTCAAGTCTAGATGAGGGAGCCGAATCCAAACAGGGACTTTGCAAATACGCTCAGGAAGCAACTCCAAACCTGGTAACTATTTCTGCATAATCATAGGCTTCTTATCAAAGAAAATAGGACCAGAAGCCACTACTTTATCTCTACCATCACACTCCTTAAATCGAACCACAAACACACCATTACTCATCCTTGCAACCTTATCAACCCCAAATCTTCCCCACAGTCTTCTAATGTAGCTATTCAGAACCACATATGGAGGTTGACCCCCCATAATATAGCAAACCAATGAAGAGTCCCAATAGTAAATCTCACCCTGAATATCAGCCATCGAAATACTAACAGGCTCAGAGGACTTCACATGACCATCTGCTAAATTCATCCCCTCATCCCTCATTCCCGCAAACAAGGTATTAGTCCAGGTTCTACCCCCATTCCCACTCCCCCCAACAGGATCATCAACTGAAACAGAGTGATTCGCCATACCTGAAACAGGGGCCAATGGAACAGTACCAATTCCCCCCATTGCAACCGCAGGAGTCGCTATATTCTGACCAGTTCTAGGGGAGACGATACCCTCACCAACAAAAGGAGAAACATGAGAAGAAATCATCAGAGGAGAACTTACTGTTCCTGGACCTCCACGCTTCCTCTTTGTCACAGTTACCCATTCGCGCACACTAGGGTTTGTAATTGCAGCCTCATCATCTCCTTGTGCAACCTCATAATTTATCGAATCAGACATTACAGAACTCGCAGACCCACCATGCCCAAATTCCTCTTCAGTCGCCACATCCTCAACCAAAACCTCCTCCACAGTTATTTCTTCAACCGCAAGTTGCTGCAATCGAGTTTGTTTATGCTGAGAATTGGATTTGCTTTTTGATTGCGAGCCTAATTTCTTGTTTTTCCTACCACCCTTCGCCATTGTTAACCAGCAAAAAGCTCAAAAAACCACACAAAGCTCAATTTCCAAAGAACATTCTAGAGAGAGAAACATTTTCGGGTTTCAGTTTTTCTCCTCCCAACAAACTCGACCCGGCTAACTCAGATTTTTTACTTCAATATAAGACTAAAATATTGCCAAGTCAATGCACAAGAAAAGTTAGAGGAGTAAGACCACTGGTATAAAGTATTCATAAGGAAAAATACTTTCTGTCTACCCAATTTCTCACTCTAAAACCCCACATTTCCTCATGAGAAAAGTTGGTGAGTTATGTAGACACTGGTGTGAATATTGATAGAAGAATCGTCACCCACAATCAAAGTTATCTAGTTCCAAATTCTATGAAGAAATCACCAAGAACTTGAACTAGTTTTCGAATAGTTTTATGAATTGATTAAAGCCTAAGCACCCTCAATCCCTAAAACTATTCTCACACGTGAATCTAAAGCTTTAAGCACCAATTCACTCAACAAAACAAAGAATAATTGTTTTTTTTGGAGGAAAACAATAAAAACGCTCAAACACAATGTGTATTGATTTTTGACTCACAGAACTTAAGTTGTTACAATCATAATTGAAGCTATTTATTGCATCAAAAAATAATTGAGGCTATTTATAGTATATCCAATAAACAAAATCCTAACAACCTTCTAACAACCTAAAAAACTCTAAAATCTCTAACAAACCCCTGAACAAACTAAGAAACACGTCACTTGTGCTTATCCACATCCAGATAAGAACAACACATCCATTTGCACAACAACTTGCAAAATTTGATCTTATCTAACTAACAAATCCTAAATAATCAAGATTTTATTCTAAAAAACTATTGAAAAAATTAACAAACAAGATCATCAAAATTACTCTAAAAATCACGGAAATTTCAAGAAGCCCAATATGTCTTGAAAATCGCCAATCGACTCGCTCCATATATATTTGCGCCATTTTCAAGATTTATCTTTAATCCTAACGAAATTCCAAGAGCTAGTCTTTTAACCAAGAAACCTTCGAGAATGCATTTTCCTTGACCTCTAGGTAGAAAATGATGACCAAGAATAAAAAAGAAATGAAAACACATAATGCCTGAAATGAGAATAACCCTAGCAAATGTAGTGGGAAAAAACAGATAGGCAAAAACCAGCTTATTCCCCTATTTCCACCAATCTTTCAATATTCACGTGTGTGGCTCAAGTTCATGTGCCCATGCACACGTAAATATTAGCCTCAGATGCACCTAATAGCCTTGTGTCAACAAAAGCTACTAGCTCACCCAAGGTTGCATTCTTCCTAGCTGCTTCCATCAAACCATTAAAGTTATCAACATGCTTATCTTGATTCATATCATCCTCCTCTTCTTCAAAAGAGTTTGTCCTCAAACCTCGAAGTTGATGATGCAGGTTATCGTACACCTCTCAAAAATAGCCTAACAACACTAACTAATATAGCTAGGGAAGTTAGGATCGAAACCTCAGGGAAGCGATTAAACTCTATTAGCTCTAAAATGTCTAAATTGTGTAATGGGCCTTTGTGGAAAATTCTAATAAAGCTACTAAGAACTAAGGACAAAACTAAAACTAAGGAAAATAACGGGAAAATTAAGAATTAAACTCCAATAATAAAACCCTAGGGCGGTCAATTTACTATGAACAATCAACAAACTCATAAAACATTCATTAATGAACTCATTAACTTTCATTGAACTAGGGCACACTAATACTCTCGAACTTAGACTCCCTCAAAACTCCTTTACCAGTTCTCGCTCGCATAGATTCGTTTTTGTCTATTATTCAGTGGTCTTATTGTGGTAATCTTACCTCTCGGCCTCTATTTCGACAATTACCTAACTGACAACTAAATCTGGCCACAATTTAATTGCAATCGATAGAAATCAATAATAGGAATTCAACTACTAATCAAGAATTAACTAACGAACATAAAACTAATTCATAACATGTTCATAGATCCCCTAGCCCTAGAAAAGAAATCTACTCACTTATGATTATGAAAACTAAAACAAAAACTAATTTAAAGAACATTATAATAAACATACTTAAATAAACAAGAAATTAAAACTAAACTAACTAATAGAAATTTAAACTAATTAAGAGATTAAACTAAACTAGGAATTACAAAACTAAAACAAAAGCTAAAAACTAAAAAGAATTGAAAAAGAAAAGGAAAAAATTACCAAAGAAAGCTTGAATTGTATTAACTTGAATAAACTTGCAATTAATTGTTGATTAACAAACTAATCTAATTACTAATTCTACAGAGAGAAGGAGTTGTTTTTAGGATTCTAATCTGAAAATATGCCAAAAACTAGTTAGGGTCGATCTCCAACATTAGGGCCTATTTATAGTACATAGGCTTTTATTAAAACAAAGCCCACGAACAAAACCGAGCAAAAATCACTTTCGGAACAACAACCCGGACCCTTGCGCCCGCATCGTCCAATCCTCAATTCTTCCCTACGCTAGCAGGATGCTTCTGTAGCAACTTCTGGAGCTTCTGATCTATAATGCGCCTGCATAGAACAAGGGCCCTTTGAAGGCTGCGCCCGTTATTTTTTGACAATCTGTAGAATTTCTCGTTCGATTCCTTTGAATCTCGTTCGTAGCTTCTTATACCTTTGCACGCATCCCGAGGCAAGTGCATTTGGGCTCGTTTTAGCTTCTAGTGACTTCATAACTCCCTATTATGCCCCTATAACATATAAAACAAACCGAAAACAGCGCGTAATAGCCGATGAAGCATATAATAAACATAAAAAGCTCTAGAAATAAACTAAAATCGCTCCAAAAAATAACTTAACATTGAGGAATTATATGTACTTAAAAATCGACTGCAAAACAAGGGAAAAACACAATATGAAACATGTATATCAAATTCCCCCAAAACGAACTTTGCTCGTCCCGAGCAAACAGAACGAAATTGACTACACCACATAAAGAAAAATAATCATTATAAATCCAGAAAACATCCGAACACACATGGATCAAAGCCAGCCAATCAAGTACCCAATTAACATCCTTCGTATATACGAGTTGTAATACCCCATATTTTCACGCATTTTAAGGAGTTAATTTCGTATTTTATAAGTATGACCTTTGCATTTTTATTGAGAAATTAAGTTCAATAAAATGTTAGAGAAAGGAAATTTAAATAAATTTTAATCAAAGTAATTATTTTATGTTAAAAATAATATTTCATGTTATTTTAAGTTTTATTAATTTTTTTTGAAAAGTTTCTAAATATAGAATTTTTGGAGTTTACTAAATTATTTTACAACAAGGGCACACGAGTAATTTCAAGCATTAAGGGTATTTATGTAATTACACCAAATCCGACTTTAGGGCCTATAAATACCCCTTAAAACCCAAAATTTCAAATTTAATTTGCAAACTCCAAGTGTTAGGATTTCAAGAAAAAAAGAGAAAGAAAAAAAATCAGAAATTCCGCAAAAAAAAAAAAATTTCGAACATCGCCGCTACTATCGCCTAGCGGCCGCCGCTGCCACCTTGCGCCACCACCTCTCCTCCCCTAAAAAACTTTTCTTCTTCTTGTTCTCTTTTTAGTTCAATCTTGTAAAATTCATGTTTATAATTATGTTTGATCATGTTTTTTTTTATGATTTGAATAATGTTTATTAAAGTTATGTTTATGTTTAAAGTATGAACTTATAAAGTTGATCATGAAATTTTGAATTAGGGTTTGTTAAATTATGAAATTCATGGTTTTAGGGTTTTTAATGATTTAAACTTCAATATTATGGTCATTAATTGTTGTTGTATGAATTTGTGATGATTTTATGAAGTTTATATTGATTTTAAATGGTTTTAAAGTTGTTTATATTGTTGTCCGATTTTTATAATCACGAAAACTACTAGTAAAAATATTATGAACATATTTTACTTTATGAAACATTATTTTAAAGCATAGATTTGATGCAGGATGATGATAATAGATTGTAAAAGAGTTTTATGATGTTTAGATGAGTTTTTCATGAGATTTGAATAATTGAACAAAGCTGTGAATTAATATGGCTTGTTTGATTCTATGCATGCTTTTATGTGATGTTGTACGTGAGTTATAACAATGTTAAACCGGCTAATCACGTAAAGTGAAAAAGGATTCGCAAAAAAACTCTTGGAACGTATATACCTTGAGTATGAACAATGGGGAGAGTCGTATGGTACAGTGATCTATGACTTCTAATTGGGGTACAAGACGTTGTACTCTTTTATATTTTTAATGCGTTGGAATTCTGTCACTTTAGGTGACATAGGTAATACGTTCTTGGAGTTGCTCCCAAGTTGGTGCCTAATAGGGTGATTTTAAAGGAAAGGAAACTCGTCCGATGCGAAATCCAAAGTTTAAATATATTAAGTAATATTGTTTAAGTTGAGTCTATGCACAGGTCAAGAGTTGTCAACAGCAAGAGTTATGTGATTTATACTTTTATTTTATTTTTATTATTGTTCATGTTTTGCATAGTCTTTGGTATTTAAGTACTCAGCTTTGCTGACTGTGTGTTTTGTGTGCATGGCTTTGTCTTTGTCTCCGCCCTACAATGACCCACTTGATGGTGAGTAGTTGTCTAGAATAAGTGAAAACTACGGTTACAAGTGGGTATAAGTCAATCATGCTGGGTTGGAGTGTGAGCGCTTGCACTGTAGTTTTCCGTAGTTATGTGACCGAGTTTCTTTTAATTGTTTTGTCGGATGTTGACTTTTAATTTCTAAAGTTTGAAGTTATTTGGTTTTGAAGGGCCATTAAGATGATTCAAAAGTGTAATAAAGACTTATTTGGTTTTCTTTGAATTTGACTTTGATTTGTTTTAAGTTTTGTTTTGAGTTTTAATTTTGGTTTTGGTTTTTAAATACTTCCGCTGTAGTACTTTGATAAAAGCCTTAGTCGTTATCACGGTGACTGTAATACTTTGGTTTTCCTAGTTAATTAGGAGTTTTAATAATTATTAATCTTTATTTATGTTACGATATCTTTTGGAAAATCTAGAGAAGGAAGTTAGGAAATTTCAGGGTGTTATAAAGTGGTATCAGAGCTTAGTTTTCGAAATAAAATAAAATATTTATTTTTTGGGGGGTACCCTAAGTTTTATTTTTGAAAGAGGAATTTCTAATTTTAGAAAGTTACTGGGAATGGAAATTTTTCAAAAATCAGTAACTTTCGAAAATAAAAAGTTTTGAAATAAATGTTTTAAAATCATTTACATGTGCAGGCATGCAAGAAATTTAGGTATGTATTATGTATTATTGCTTTCATATCATGTGGTGAGATTGAGTATGAAGTTTGGGCGTGTATGATAGACTTTATTTCTTTTCCTTCATGTATTTAATTACATGTTATGAGGTGTTGCCCATGTGGATAATTATGTGTAGAAGAAATTGTATGTTAGCCACCAAACCTTTTTGTTTTAGAAATGTTAGTTTGGTTTTGTTGTGGGAAGGATGGGCCATTAGTTTTAAGTGACGTTGCAGGATGGTGGATATAAGCCTAATAAGGAAACTCATATGGGAACCTTGGAGAAGAAGGACTATGAGAGTCATCTCAATATGTATGGAAGATTTGGTTCTATTGTTCATATATGAGTGAGTGTTGAAGTTACCACAGTGGGACCAACCCCATCACGTGTCTGCTTTAATTATTAATTGCTTGCCAAACCGTCCACCCTATTTGGAGATCAAGGCAAAGTTTAGTGACTTTCATTTCATTGGAGGACTTCCCAACTGCATTAAGTATGAGGATCGAAATGGTCAATGGGGTTGTTATTGGAGGTATTTGGAAGATTACATAACAAAGAAGGATCAAGAATTTCCGGAGTCAAATGCAGGTGATGAGACCCCACCCATACCAGTCCCAAGTGGTCAAGAGAATGATGCAACGAGTGAAAATGAAGCTACTTCAGATTCTTAAGGCTATGAGTCGAAGGATAGTTTCACTAGTACAAAATTTACATTTTGCTGCGCCTTATTTGCTGCGGTTTTTTGGTGTTTTATAAAAACCGCAGCAAATAAATTGATATTTTTGTTAAGGAGTATTATTTGCTGCGGTTCTTGTGTAACCGCAGCAAATAATTTTTTTTTGCTGCTATTTATTAGTATTTGCTGCGGTTGTTAACCGCAGCAAATAGTGCTGTACATTTTTTTTTCTTTTTCCTTTTTTTTCCCGTTGGGACTGTTTTTTTTTTTTATTTTTTTCTGCCTTTTTCTTTTGTTGTTTTGTCGTTCTTTTTTCATCTTCCTAATTCATTCTCTCAAAAACTCACACTCAAACCAAACCCTAACCAAACTCCCTCTTCCCTCATTCTTCGAATCCCATCTTCTCTCACACTCTTCTCTGAACTCACACTCACACACCTAACTCCCTCTTCCGTCTTTCTTCCGTCTGAACTCACAGTCAGCTTCATCACTCCCTCATTCTTCCGACTGAAGTCAGTCAACCGGTTGAACTCACTCCACCGTCCTGCACTAGTACAAAATTTCGTCTTTTGCATCTCTCAAAATCACTTCAAATTCTCTATCAACGCCATCTTCATCTATTTTCTCACTAAAATCAATTGACTCACTAAAACATTCTTATCCACCTTTTTCAAAAACAAATTACGCCTTTTTATTGCCATTGGCGTCTACTACTGGTGTCGCTACAACCACCGAATACCCTATAACAGCCGTCCACTCGTCGTCAGATTGATATCCCTTCTCTCAGGTTATCAGTTTAGGGTTTTTTTTTTATTTGATGTTTTTAGATTTGTTGTTTGATTTATTGATGAAAATGTGGTTTTTGATGAATAGAATAGTTTTTGTTTCTTAGTCTGTTATTAAATGATAGTTTCTTGTTGGTCTCTTAATTTCATTGATAGTTTTTGTTAATGTGGTTTAGTCTGTTATTTAATTGTAACCATTTATTTATTTTCTTCATATTCTTTGAAGCTTCATACATGACTTCTATTCCTCATCACTTTCTTCCACAATGACTCTCAATTCTAAGTTCTACCACCAGATGAATTAGTTGTACTGGTAAGCCCGAAGAAAAAACAGAAACACCCTTCCCCCCCTAAATCAGGGCCTTCAGTTTTGGTGATGGTGCATGCATACCCTTCCCCACAGTAACAATATGCACCTGCGGTCTATACTTCCTCCTGTTTTTGTCCACAGCTCTCTTTCTTCGCCTCATCTCTGCAATTTTATCATTGTTTTTAGTCAGAAATAATTACTTGACATAAAAAAACTCTCAATGTCTTAGTTTTCAAACAGAAGAGTTAAAAAAAAAGGATATGCATAATTCAGGGGTTGATCTTCTGTATGAACTACTAAGTATTTGATATGCATAATTCAGCTGCGCTAGTCATAAAGAAATAATAGAAGAGGGGTGAAACATAAAATTACGTGATGCAAACACAGCCTTCACTGCAGTTGTAGAAGGGCTTAGAATCAGTAGGAGGCTCCTCGATTTTGCGGATCACACAAGTCCATCCACAGAAACAGAAACAGAAATAATCTTGAAATTATTTCATTTAATCTTGATCTTGAGTTTGAAGTCATTAATGGTTATTTTGAAAAAGATTCATGTAATAAAAATCATCAACAAATTAACACACTTAAGCAACCAATAATCAACGGAACTTATTAAATGTGCAACTTAACTTGTTAATATTTTAAAAATCAATTAGTAGAACACAAATAACGTATTGAATTTTTTTTGTTAGTTAAGACCTTTTTGAACAACGAATTTGTTAAAAAGGCCTTATATATATTTTTTTTTTTTATTAAATCTTTTATGTATATTTTGTTTAAATAAACAGACCTTGATATTGGAATCCGGTAACTAAAGTCAATATTCCGATGTCTTTGACCATTCTCTGTTGTTCAATTAATTTTAACTTTTTTAAGCTAACTAGATTCACCTTATATATCTCTCCTAATTTCCCGTTAATTAATCCCCCAAGCTTTACCTACATTGCTAACGAGGCTTAAAATGCCTTTTGTTAGTACAAAGCTCTTTTAAGAACTTAGCATAACGAGGTACCTGTTTAATAGCATCCAGTAGAGGAATATTGACCTCAACTTTCCTAAATGTATCAAGAATTTCGTTATCAAGAGCCTCTTTCTTAGCTTTAGCAAATCGAGAAGGGAAAGGGGGAACATCTTGAAAACGAAAGGAAACACTATCAGATTTGGTATTAATTGTCTCATGTTTATTTTCACTCTCTTTTGCTACCCTTTTATCTAAATGGTTGTTCTCAACATCAGATTTATTGTTAGGGGTCACTTCTACTTCTTTTTCTACCTCGCGATTTTTTATTTTAGGCGCAACCAACTCTTTTCCACTTCTTAATGTAACCGCCTTAACATTTTCATTTGGATTAGGTGTTGGTTGAGATGGTAATTTACCAGAAAGTTGTGTCTCAAGATTACTTAAAGAAGTACATATTTGACCAATTTGAGTGTCTATGTTTTGTAAATGAGTATTAGTCTTATTTTGGTATTGAACACCTTGATTATGGACTTGGCCTATTTGATTAGCCAATTGTTTATTACTTTCAGTACAAAATGTATGTTTTCTTTCACTTAAGTGGAAGACTGAAAGTAATAAACACCTAAACAAGTTTATCAGAATGTTTAATTTAGTTGAATTGCTAGTCCATACTATATAACATCAACTCAAAATCCAGCTAAGCTGGAGCTCCATTTCAAATACTAATCCATAGTAATACCTCAGGAGTCCATAGTAAGTTCAACCCTTTCTAGTACTATGGAATGGGTGTCGCTCTTAATGACGAAAAAGATGAAAAAGTTGGAATCATTTACCAAGGGTATAGGATTCCACACCTCCGTTGTTAACATATGAGCGATGAACCAAACAATTTACAAAAAGAAACGGATTTTCACTCCATACTCTATGGTTTCATATTCTCATTCCATCCCATTCCAAGTTTTTGAACCAACATGCTCTTAGTCGCTACTCACAACTCGAATGCTATTGGAAAACAAAACCAACCTCCCAATCTAACAACTGTACATGGATTTTGAAAAAATCCTTATGATCTCTCACTACTACGTAATTTGCTTCTTCAATTATAGTAAGCAATTGCTGAACTGATTGTGGGTAATTAAATGTTTATTAAAGCAAGAACCACATTTTTGAAAGAATTATACACAACCATATATTAAATTTACTATGTTATTGTACTGAATATCTTCAATTGTGTGTTATTAGTTGCACAAGATGTCAAAGGATCGGTCATGGATGTACAATTGCCATGATAAGGCGAAATTTGTAGAAGGGGTGTTTGAGTTTTGTGAGCGTGCAGAAGCATATTCACAAACTCAAAAAACCGGGGGGTTTTACTGTCCATGTTTCAAGTGTGCCAATGATCGTAAGTTTGAAAGTATTGCTGAGGTCAGGCTGCACCTACTTCTTCATGGTTTTCGACCTGATTATTATGTGTGGAGTTATCAAGGTGAGACAGGAGTCCATGACGGTCCTTCGTCGCGTGGTAATCATCAACATGATGATAGTAGTCATCAACATAACAAGGACTATACTCATGCAACCAATGATGATGTCTATAGGAATGATGATTACGAACGCGATGAAGCGGATCATAGAGTCGAAGAGATGGTGGAAGGCCTTGACAATGGACGAGGCTTTGAATCCATTTCAGAGGCCTCTCGAAAGCCTTTGTACCCCGGTTGTACTAAATTGACCATTCTTGTTGCTGTGATGGAATTGTTTAGTGTCAAGTCAGAAAACAATTGGACTGATAGAAGTTTCACAATGTTACTAGAAAAGCTGAGTGGCATGTTTCCGGATGGAAATGAGCTTCCTAAGTCAACTTACTATGCTAAGAAGCTGATGTGTCCATTCGGCTTAGAGTATGAGAGAATACATGCTTGTCCAAATGATTGCATATTGTACCGAAAAGATTATGAGTTGTTGGATAAGTGTCCAAAGTGCAATTTGCCACGTTATGACCGACAAGGGGCACGGGGTAAAGCTGGTCCGCCGTCCAAGGTTTTGTGGTATCTCCCAATAATACCAAGATTCAAGCGGTTGTTTTCAATTACGAAGGATGCTAAGAATCTAAGGTGGCATGCGGAGGGTAGAAGGGTGAAGGGTTTGCTACAACATCCAGCTGATGGTCCGGAATGGAAGACTATCAACAGGAAGTATAAGACATTTGGAGATGACAATCGCAATCTCAGGCTTGGGTTGTGCACTGATGGAATGAACCCTTTCGGTACTCTTAGTTCGAAGCATAGTTCATGGCCGGTAATTTTAACGATCTATAATCTTCCACCTTGGTTGTGCATGAAAAGAAAGTACCTTATGCTATCACTTCTTATTTCTGGTCCAAAGCAACCCGGTAATGACATTGATGTGTATTTGGAGCCCTTAGTTGATGACTTAAGAAAATTATGGGATGAGGGTGTTTTGGTGTATGATTCCCATGCAAAGGAGACTTTCACGTTGCGTGCAATGCTTTTGTGCACTGTCAACGACTTTCCAGCTTATGGTAACTTATCTGGGTACAAGAACAAAGGGATGAAGGCTTGCCCTATTTGCATGGACGATGGTGATTCTACATGGGTGGGTAAGTATGTTGACTGGTGTCATCGAAGATTCCTTCCACCTAACCACCCTTTTCGGAAGAAAAAGAAGCCATTCAATGGGATGGTTGAGGATCGTGTTGCTCGTCGTCCATTAACTGGTTATGAGGTGTATTCACAGGTTAAGGGGGTTCAAACCATTTTTGGGAAACCGAATGTCAACTATTCCGGGTTGTGGAAAAAGGAGTCTATATTTTGGCAGCTTCCATATTGGAGAGATTTACAAGTCAGACATTGTCTCGATGTGATGCACATCGAGAAAAATGTTTGCGATGCCATACTTGCCACCCTTTTCAACATTCCGAACAAGACTAAAGACACTAAAGGAAATCGGGAGTTCTTGAAACAACTTGGAGTTCGACCCGAGCTCTGGCCTCAGCTGAAAGAGAGTAAAAAAAGGAAGAATCAGGAGGAAGATGTACCATCACAGAAAGGAAAGGGGAAGGAAAAGGTGCAACAAAGTTCAAATGAAGAGAAAAAAACCTACTACCTTCCTCCAGCTTGCTACACAATGTCGAAACAGGAGAAGATACACTTCTGCACATCTTTATACAACTTAAAGGTGCCGTCAGGGTATTCTTCTAACATGAGAAGATTTGTGACTTTAGATGGTGAGTTGATGTTATCTAGTATGAAATCACACGACTGTCATGTTATGATGCAAGTGTTTTTACCAATTGCAATCCGTGGGATTTTACCTAAACATGTTAGGTACACCATCACCGAACTATGTTCCTTCTTCAATACAATATGTAGCAAAGCACTAGATCCAACTACGTTAGATACCCTCCAAGCACGTGTAGTTGAAACTCTTTGTAAGTTTGAGATGTATTTCCCGCCTGCATTCTTCGATATAATGGTCCACCTAATTGTACATCTCGTTCGTGAGATTAAGCTTCTAGGTCCCGTGTTCTTGAGATGGTGCTATCCTTATGAAAGACATATGGGGGTCTTAGGTAACAAGGTGGCGAATCCTGCAAGACCAGAATCTAGTATTGTTCAAGGGGTCATCAGTGATGAGGTCGGAAATTTCATAGCAGAATACGTTGCAGGTGCACATCCTATTGGTTTGCCTAAAACACGTCATGAATGGAGGCTTGATGGGAAGGGTACTATTGGGTCAAGAACGAGTTTGGCGAATCTGACAGTCCTCAACCAAGCTCATTTGTATGTGTTACATCATATGGCAGAAGTTCATCCTTTTCTTACTGAACATTGGCAGATCTTAAAGACTCAAAATCCAGGGATATCTGAAAGGGCATTGTCTAATTTGCATAATAAGACATTTATTGAGTGGTTTCACAACCGAGTTGTTGTGGACAATCTGCAGGGTGTGACTGAAATAGTGAAGTGGTTAGCTTATGGTCCTCGGGAAACCATTACAAATTACGAGGGTTATGATATAAATGGGTACTCATTCTGGACCACTTATCAGGATCAAAAGTCCCCATGTGTGCAGAATAGTGGTGTATCCTTGTTGGCATCATCAACCTTTTATGCTAGTGCAAAGGATCAAACTCCGATAGATGCTACGGTAATGTACTACGGCCAAATTGCAGAAATGTGGGAGTTAGAGTATTGTACCTTCAATGTTTGCCTTTTCAAATGCAAATGGGTAGATAATAATCGGCGTTCCGTAAAAAATGATGACCCGTGCGGTTTCACTCTTGTTGACATGACTCGAATGCGTGAGGGTCCTGAGCCTTTCATACTTGCGGGGCAAGCAAAGCAAGTTTTCTACGTAACCGACCCTGCTGACTCAAAATGGTCTATAGTGTTGCCGGGGAAACGTAGTATCCTGGGCATCGGAGATGTTGACGATGAGGAAGAGTATGACGCTTTTGAGGATTCTTCACCTTTTATGTGTCCTAAAACAAGTGTTGCCGAATCGGTTGCTAACGAGTCCAGTTACCTGCGTGAAGACCACGCTGAAGGGATAACTGTTGCTGAAAATTGAATGTACTGAAAATTGTAACACATTTAATTATGATATGCACATTTAAATATGATATACACATGTAAATGTAAGACATTTTAGTATGATATATACATTTCATTATCATCTCCAGGGA
This sequence comes from Suaeda aralocaspica, assembly GCA_016808085.1. Classification (NCBI taxonomy): domain Eukaryota; kingdom Viridiplantae; phylum Streptophyta; class Magnoliopsida; order Caryophyllales; family Amaranthaceae; genus Suaeda; species Suaeda aralocaspica. The sequence continues at coordinate 1,106,684 of PYUH01000187.1, read as the reverse complement.
TTTTGCGTCAATGATTTTGTAGTCGTTTTCAGTGATTTTTAAGTGATTTTATTTTTACTTTGTTCAACGAATGTTGGTATATTGTTATGATATCGGCTACAGATTTCTTTCATGTCCATTATTTGTATTTACATTGATTTGTGTTTGTAGGTTACATTGAAGTCCATGTGCAGTGACGATTCAATACGTACCGGTGATGAGTCAAGTTCTTCGTCCGACCCAAGTTTTGACCATCGCTTAGAGCAAGATCAAGGAGAGCCGGAAGATATAGAGTACGACAAATTCCTTCAGAAGGTAGAGCAGTTCGAGAAAATGGCTGACGAAGCACCACCAATTAATGAAGCCGAAACTGCAGCCCCTACAATTGTGGCTAGTCAGCCACAGCAGACTGCATCTCAGCAGCCTGAGTTCGCACCTGATCAGGCTGTTGTTGAGCAACCTCATTCCACACCGGATCACGCTGCTGGTCAGCACGCATCTTCTGCTGACAGGGGTGTGACGAAGTCCTTGTGCAACAGGAGAGGAAGAGGTCCTTCTAGGGGTGTCAAGTCGACTACACCTATGTATCTCGAGTACAATAATGCTGGCCAACCATGCGGTGAGTGGCGAAAAATGTATGGGAGACATATCGGCATTTGTATGAGAAAGCTATCTATTTTGCTGAAGTGGGAAGACGTGGAGGATGGCTTGAAAGCAGCTATGTGGCAAGATACTGTGGTATGTCGTTGTTATGTGTAGAAGGACTTAATATTTATGGTTTAACTTGCATATTGGCTTAACTTTAATGTAGTATATGCTAAACCTTATGTGTTTTATGTAGAATTTGTTCCATATCGAAGTTGATGAGGCTAAGAGGCAACTTTTTCTCTCGGCCGTTGCGGAAAGATTTAGAGATTTTAAGTCTAAACTTGTGAGTGGGTGGATCACCAAAAAAAGGAAGCGATCAATGAAGGAAGCTAATAAGATGCCATACGAAATTTACCCTCACATATCGAGCAAAGAATGGGAGGCCTTTGTTGCAAAGAAAACAACTCCGGAGCAAGTAGTAAGTATATCACTAACCATCGTACCTGTTGTTACATTAATCCTATGTTTTACTAACCATCATTTGCCTTTTGGTTTGGACAGGAAAAACGCGCTATTGCTTCACAAAGTGCCTTGCAGAAGAAGGCCTATCACCGCATGGGGCAGAAACCTTATGAGCGGTCAAAAGATGATTGGAAAGAAGAAGGTTTTTATGAAAAGGTGGTGTCGTGTGTTGGTGACAAGGAAGCCACCTCTTCTTCATCTGTTACGGTAACCGGCTCAAATCGCGTAGTAGATTGGTACTGTTCTTTACATGCTAGAGATGCAAGTGGGAGGCGAGTGATTGTAGACCCTGAGTTGAAGAAAGTGGCAGATGCTGTGGTAAGAAAATTCGTTTCATTTTTTGCCATTTTTGTTTGATTTTTGCTGTTTTCGTTTGTTGTTTTTTATGTGTTCGTTTTTGCTATTATTCGTTTCATTTATGCTATTTTTCGTTTGATTAGTAGCTACTATGTATTTCATGCCAACTAATTTTGAGAAATCCTACCCATTCCTATTTACTTTGTGTAATATGAACATTGAATTAAAGTAGAACATAAAACGAAGATTCAATTAAAATAGAACATCAATAGTACTTGATTGAACATAATATGAAGATTCAATTTTGTATCTATAACACAGCTTGGAACGAACAACGAGGGTGAATCTCAAGGTCAGAATCCTACCCCTGCAGCAGGACTTCCCCCGGACCACGCAGGACGTGTGAAAGGTTTGGGAGGTGTACGTTTAGGTAAGCGAAGGGCATTTCCACAAGACAAGTCAGGAAGTAGTTCTTCAAAAACGAAGATCAGTCCAGAAATGGAAAAAATGGTGGAGGAGTTGGTCAAACAAAAGTTCAAAGCTCTATGTGAGAAGGTGGGAATTCATGATATAGATTCACCTAATGAAGATGAAGTTCATGACAAGTCAAGCCGGCGAAAACAGACTTCCCGAGCTTCAAGTGAGCCTCCCATTCCAGATGTGGAGGTAATGTTTGCTAACTTTTTTCATACTTTTAACTTCATTTTTTAATAGTTTACACTTTATTTTTTAGTACTATTAATTTTATTTTTTTATCATATGTCCTTCAACTGTAACACATTTTGCAGGAGGAAACACCATGCACATTGCTTCTCCGGGATCCACGAGGTGGAAATGGTGGTTTACTGGTGGTTGCATTTGGCCATCTTCAACCAACTGTCCAGGCCCAAGTCTCGCATCTCCAAGCTGTCGGTGTAGGCAACTGTAACGTCTCAGTTGATTCTATTGTTGACGGATGGGAAGATGTAATACTTCCCCTTCCGCGGCCAGAGTGGGGATTGAATACTTTGGGAGAAGCACGAGGGAGTTTCGTGATGTGGCCAAGGAAATGGGTGCGGTTTGCAGAAGAGGTGAGTAAAACCCTTAATTAAAATTGATTAATACTCATTTTCCAATTATCGTTTTAATCCTTTTTATTGTCGTTGTCATATATATGTTAATGTGAATAAAGGGGGGTGCTGAAAGAGAACAAGAACAACAACACGACAACAGAGATTCCGCAAAAGAACAAAAGGATGGCCCGAACAACAAGATTTCCTCGAAAGGTTCAAACAAGGAAGATGAAGATGAGGTGTACAAAAATGTGTCACCCGCGTGTCAGTGGCTACATGAATGCACCAAAGATGAGCCGGAAGAGAATCCTTTAAAGGTGTGGTTGAGCAAGGATCAATTCCACTACTTTGAGGATGCTGAGACATGTGTAACGAAAGCTGATGTTTATGATTTCCTCGTTGGGGAGATGTTGTCTTTGTCAGTGTTGCAAGCGTTCATGAGGTTACTGCTATCTCCGTTACTTTTTTAATTTTAAATTCCATGCTTTTCACTTACAAACCTAAATGAAGTCGATTTTTACATAACTCATGCATGTTCTATTTCCATAAGCTGCCTCTTTAATTGTATTGATTTTGTTTGAATGATTGTTTATGAGATGCAGCAACTTGTACACTAATGTTTCCCCTTTTTTTCCACCTTAATTAGTTGTGTATACTTAGATTTGGCCGGAACCAATACCATGAACAAGGTGGGGTGGTTGTGTCCTCAAGAGATATATCAGGATCGATGTCTAAAGAACAAGGGTGATGTGAAAGCGTACCTTGAAACCGCCATCAAAGAAGCAATTCGAGCGAAAAGGAAGTTCATTATCGCTCCGTCACTTGAGGAGTAAGTCTGTTTCACTTTGCCATTGTTTCTCCCCCCACCCTTGTTGTTCCTTCTCTTGTTTCACTTAACCATTGTTAAGGCAACTTCCCCAATTTTTGGTTGCAATTTGAAAATGATATGCTTTAATTTCTCTTGTTTGCCGCAGTTCACATTGGGTGCTTTTGTTGATATCACCTTTGACATACAAGGTGTATCAATTTGATTCTTGCCGTCCTCAGTCGCCACGTAGATTGTTGATTATGACGTGGGTGAATAGGTAAATTATAACGTCAACCAAAAATCTTTTATACTAGAAATGTAATCAATAACGGCTAGTTACCTTCGCTTATTTATTTTCGTCCGTATAGTGTCATGAAGAGGATACGCACAAGCACAATGATTCCGAAGTTGATATCAGTTGAGGTAGGGACATCGAAATCCTATACATTTGTGGTGGTTGCTTACTTTGTCATGCAAATTTTATATTGATTTTTTTTTCAATGTCCTATGTACTTCAAAGTGCGCGCAACAGCAAAACGGTACTGATTGTGGGTACTACGTAATGCGTTACATGCATGACATCATCTCAAGGTGTAATGAGTCAGATGATATTGAGGAGGTAAGTACTGCACTAATTTCCGGAAGGCAAAATGCTGCTTTGGGTATGTTTTATTACTTTTGAATGCTGGTATGGGTTTGTGTTGTTGGTTTTGTCGGTTGATTTGGCCTGTTTTAGCCAAAACTTAGGTATCTTTGATGATAACGGTTGATTTCTGCGTTTTAAGTCCAAACTATATTTTGAAGTTCATTTGTGTTTTGTTGGAGTGGGAGTGGATAAACAATATCAACATTGTCCTTTCTTTCGAACGCAAATCTTCTCCTATTTAATTTAGATGAGTAGGTCAGGAGTAGCCTGTCATTAATTTTTCTTCGTGTACAATTGCTTTCGATTGACAAATCCTCCGCAGTCATCTTAATTTGCAAAGACCAAGCAAGTGTATAGCATTTTGTAGCATATTAAGGTTGCTGATGAGATAATAGAGTTCAAGTAGTATATTATAACATATTGATAAAAGCCTCCATCTAAAGATTCAACTGAAATTTTCAAATGGCTCACGAGCATAGATATGCGATGACCAATGCTCCCAAATACTGGGCTGCACATTTGTGGAAGACAAAAAATAATGGAAATTTTATGTTTGTGGAAAAAACATTAAAGGGATCCATGAATATATTTCAGGCCTTTAATGTATTCTTTTCCTATACCAGATATCCATTATTTCTTCTATATGTGTTATGTGCAGAACGATGACCAATGCTCCCAGAACCTGGTTTTCATATAAGTCAATCACGGTTTTTTCTTTTTGTGTTATATGGAAAACATATTTTGAGAGCATTGTTCGTCGTATACCTGTGCTCGTGGATTGTCTGCAAGTTTCAGTTGAATCTTTAGATGGGGGCTTTTATCAGTATGTTATAATAAACTACTTGAACTGTAGTATCTCATCAGCAACATTAATATGCTACAAAATGCTATAGACTTACTTGGTTTTTGCAAAGTAAGATGACTGCGGAGGATTTATCAATCGAAAGCAATTCTACACGAAGAAATTTTGACCTTTTTAATGTATTCTTCTGAAACCCCTTTTAAAACCCCCACATTTCATCACAATCAACTTCTTTTTTTGTAAAATAGAGTACACAAACATGAGCTTACCTTCATGACTACATGCATAGCTGTTGTTGTGTTATGAGCCATGAGTTGTTGTGGTTCTTATTAGTTGATTTATGTGTTCAAAGTTCCTGTTGTTCGTTTAACATGCACTTATGGTTTGTCTGATTGCTATTACGTCTTAAATTATGTCAATTCAACTGGTTTTAAATTATGTCAATTTATTAGGTATTCACAAAAGCTACATGGGTTCGAGAAGGGCCTTTCAGCAAAGCACAAATAAGCGAGGTTCGAGACAAGGTTGCGACATTCTTGTACACACATTGTTTATGAAGAAGCTAGGAATATATTAGTACATTCACTTAGTTATTAATTGAACTTTTAGCTATTGGTAATTTCTATAATGGTACAGTGACACTGTAGTGTAGTAGTTTGGTGGTGGGATTAGCTGCAGTGTGTGGTTTGTGCTGTGTATGGTTGTTTGGTTGGAGTTTAGTTGAACTTGGTGGTAGGTGTGGTGCTGCTGCAGGGTGAGTATGCTACTACTATTTTTGCAGTGGTTGCTGTTGGTTGCTGTGTTGGTTGTTTTTTGACTTTATGCTGGTTTTGTTTGCTGTGTTGGTGGTGGGGTGCTGTGGTTTTGTTGCAGTTTTGTTGAGTTATGCAGACTGCTGTTTTTTGAGGGTGGCTGTGCAGTTTTGTTGGTTGTGGTGGGTGTTGCAGTGTTGATTTCTGTTTGTGTAGGCTGTTGTTGCTGCGCTTTGTGAGTTGTTTTGGGGAGTTTTTGCTGGGCTGCAGATGCAGGTCAGGCTGCTGTATATTGTGGCTGACATTTGGGTTTTGCTGAATCTCTGCTGGTTGTGTTTGTGGTTGCTGTGTTGGCTGTTATTCTCAGCAGTGTTTGGTGTTGGATTGCTGTGGTTGTTTGTGGTTGTTTGTTGCAATTTTGGGGGCTCTGCAGGGTTGCAGCTGAGTTTGCTGGCAGTTTACAAGTTTGGTATATTAGTGGGGATAGAAGTGTTTTGTGTTTTGTTTTGTTTGTTCTTGGTTTTAGGTTGTTGGATTTTTGGTTTGTAATTTGTTTGATGTATAGGTTGGTTTGTTTTGAGCTGCCTTAGCTGGATTGATTGAGTTTGGCTAAGGCTGGCTTTCTAGGTTGTATGTATACAAAAAAAATTCATTAATTTATATTAATTGAACTGAATTCGGTTTCAATAAATTGGGTACTAGCTGCGGAATATTATTTGCAGGGAGCGTGGATGATATTAGGAATTAGGAGCGTAATTTCATTTTAGAAAATTATTCAAAAATAAAAAAAAAAACTATTTGCTGCGGTTCTCCAAACAACCGCAGCAAATAACACCTCAGAAAATGGAGGGAAAATAGGGTTATTTGCTGCGGTTGTTTGGAGAACCGCAGCAAATAACCTTATTTTTTGCTGCGGTTTAACCGCAGCAAATAAGTTTTTATTATTTGCTGCTGCTATAAGTGCTGCGGTTCAAAACCGCAGCAAATAACCGACAAAAAACCGCTGCAAATCTTGTTTTTTGTACTAGTGTTTGTGTTATGAGATTGAGAATCCAAATCCGGTGATTCTAGTGTATGTATACTTGGTAACGGATTATGAAGAAGAAGAGGAGCTTGGCCTTGAAGAAGACATGCTTGGATGAAGATATTGAGGAGGACATGAAAGATGATGTTAAAGATGATCCTGAGTTCATACCTAAGAAATATGCGGTGTCTCAAGATAAGAGGATAATGTTAATGTTTAGAAGTTTTGTTATAGACATGAGTTAGTTAATGTTGTTTAACATTGTATAGAATGTTGGACATTTTAGATTGTTATTTACTTTGCGAATAAGTGGCAGTGAGCCATAAGGAACATTAGGAAACTAAGCGTTCAAGAACCCTTATGAGAATAAAATAATAAGAGAGTCAAATCTTTTTGAAATGATGCCTAAGTAGAGTAAAACCAAGGGAAATTTGTTTTACTATGTGCTTTATTCTTATTTTAATGGTTGTATAAAGCAATCAAAACTAAGTGAATCATTCGCTCTAAAAGAATGGGAAATTCTTTTATGAGACAAATTGAGGAAATGCTTTTATGTTATGTTATAAGCTTGTGTTGTTCTAACTTAGAGTTAGACAAAGTTTAATATAAAGGTCTTTTCCCTCTAAGGAGAAATAGGATGGCTTAGCGTAACAACAATCAACTGAATGATGTAGTGAGGCAATTAGCTACTGCAGCTGAACAGTTAGTTGCTAGAGGAAATGATAATGGAGGTGACCCCGCTGGGGAACTTTTCAAGAAATTTACTCAAAGCAAGCCGCCTACTTACCAAGGAGAACCCGACCTAACTATTTTAAAGGGATGACTGAGAAAGTTTAACAAGTTGTTTGGGGTAGTTGAGTGTCCACAGGAGTTTAAGGTAAATCATGCAGTTTACTATCTGAGAGGAGAAGTTGATCTTTGGTGGTCACAAAATGAAGCTGTGATTAGGGTTTTTTCATGGTTCAATTGGGCTCTGTTTCAGGAATAGATTCGCAATAAGTTCTATCCTATGTTCCTTCAGAAACAGAAAACTGATGAGTTTTTGCAGCTTAAGATGTGGAGTATATCAGTTACTGAGTATTACTCTAAGTTTATAGAGTTGTCTAGGTTTGCTAAGGAGGCTGTGGCAACCGAAAAGTTGAAGGCTAGTCCTTTTGTGAGAGGGTTACCTATAAATATCCAGTTGTAACTAGCCGGGTAAGTCTTTGAGTCTTTGGATGAGCTGTATGGTAGAGTTGCACATCTGTATGCCTTAGACAAGAAGAAGAAGGAGATGCTAAAAGAAGGTGAGACAAGGGAGAAAAGAAAGGATGGTGGAGGAAACTTTAACCAATAAGGGAGTCATGGTGGATTTAAGAAGCCTCGTTTCAACAATAACTTTTAAGGAAACAAGGGAAACTTTGGGAAGCCTATTAATGGAAGTGGGAATAGGGCTTAGATGGCTAATCAAGGAGGTCGTGTGTACTTCTGTAAGAAATGTCGTAACAATCACCCATGCAAGAACTGTGATGGGAACCCAGTGACTTGTCTTTTGTGCAACAAGCTTGGACACCGTAAGTGTTTCTCTAAGAACAAGGGAAAGGAAGGACAAGGGTCTCAATTCAAAGGGAATTCAACTACATGTCAGCAAAAGGGTTTGCAAGGAAAGATGGGAGGAAAGGCAATGCAACAAGACGGGAATAGGAATGGAAGTGGAAATGGAGGAGGTCAGACTAAGGCCTCGAATACTGCAAAGCTGAATGTGATGGCTCGAAGTAAAGCTGATGCTAGTAAGGATGTGATTACTAGTACATTCTCTGTTCACTCTTTTCCTGTTAAAGTTTTGTTTTATTCTGGTGTAAAATGTTCTTTTGTATCCACTAAGATTTTGAAAAAGTTAATGTCTGTTTTGGGAAAAGTAGATACAATAGATATGTCAATAGTGTTACCATCTGGACAAGAGATACAGTGTTCATGGAGATGTTTGGATGTTCCAATTGGAATTGAGGGAGTGGAGTTTAAGGCTAACTTAATCGAGTTTAATTTGGGTGACTTTGAAGTGATTCTAGGGATGGATTAGTTGAGTGAGCATAAGGCTGAGATTTTAAGTGAGCCACACAAGATCTCGTTAGTTGATAGGGGCAAGAAAGTGAGCTATTGGAGGGCAGGAAGGCCAAAACACACCAAAATAGTGTCAGTAATGAGGTTTGCTAGGTATGTGAATAGAGGTTTCCCGATTTACCTTTGTAGTGTGAGGGATGTAGATCATGTTGAGTTTGATAAGCTTGAGGACATTGAACTAGCGAGAGATTTCCTAGAAGTGTTTTCGGAGGAGTTTCCGTGGATGCTTCCGAGGCGAGAAATTGACTTTACCATAGACCTGGTTCTAGGAATAGAACCTATTTCCAAAGGACCATATAGGATGGCACCTGCGGAAATGAGTGAGTTGAAAGAGCAATTACAACAGTTGTTGGAGAAAGGTTACATTAAGCTTAGTGCATCACCTTGGGAAGCACCAGTACTAGTTGTGAAAAAGAAAGACGGGAGTTTGAGGTTATGTATTGACTATAGGGAGTTGAATAAGGTGACGATCAAGAACAAGTATCCTTTACCGAAGATTGATGATTTGTTTGACAATTTGAAAGGAGCTAATGTATTTTCAAAGATTGATTTGAGGTCAGGATACCAACAATTGAGGATTGCTAATGAGGACATACCAAAAAACGGCTTTTCGTATGAGGTATGGGCTTTGTCAGTTTACAGTTATGCCTTTTGGGTTAACAAATGCTCCAGCAATTTTCATGGACTTAATGAATAGATTCTTTCAACGGTTCTTGGATAAGTTTGTGGTAGTTTTTATTGATGATATTTTGGTGTACTCTAAGAGTAAAGAAGTGTATGTGAAGCATTTGAGGACAATTTTGATGACAATAAGGGAGAATAAATTGTATGCTAAGTTCTCGAAATGTGAATTTTGGTTGGAGAAAGTTGCATTTTTGGGATATTTTGTGTCAAAAGAGGGAGTTGAAGTAGATCCAACTAAGATTGAAGTAGTAAAAGAGTGGCCTACACCTAAGAATGTGATAGATGTACAATGTTTCTTGGGTTTAGCAGGATATTAAAGGAGGTTATTGAAGGACTTTTCAAGGATCGCTTAGCCAATGACATCGTTAATGAAGTAGGACTGTAAGTTTGTGTTGAGTGATAAGTGTGAAGAGGCATTTCAGACCTTGAAGGAGGGATTGACTATGACACCGGTACTGACTTTTCCAGACGGGAGTGGTTCTTATGATTGAAAGTGCAAGTGACACTCAAGAGGGGGGGGGTGAATTGAGTGTTGTAAGGTTGTTGTAAAATTTTCCATTTATTATAAGAACAGTTTTGAACCAGTTCTCAAGCAGCAGAAACAATAATGCAATAAAATAAACAACACCAAGATTTCATGAGGTTCGACTTCTAATAAGTCTAAGTCCTCCACTCACTCACTCTTTTATTAATCAGCTCAGAATAACAAAAGAGTTGCACTCACTGAATTATGCCCCTATGCACAATATAATTCCCCAACTTCCACCTATGGAAGTTCGACTCTACCTTCAACTATGAAGGTTCTAATGAAAATGATATTAGATCAACTTCTCCAGCAAACTGAACTCACAGAATGCTCAAATTACAACACTTTGTCTCTCAATAACAATTAGCCTAAACGCTTACAAAAGAGAGAATATTAAGACCTTAATGTGGTGATGAGGTTTGTGCTAGGTTAAGACTTAGAGAGTACTTTTGCAATTCGTGTTCTTCAATTTTTGTTCGTGCAAAAGCTATTGGTTGTATGCTGGCAGGTATCCTTAAATAAGCCTTTGGCTAGTATGTCATGTAATATTGCAAGAGAATATTTTCCGTAAAATTATGGAAATTATTCCGGGAAAATATTCTCACTGATTTTATTTGAAATCAAATAAAATCAGCACAATATTATATAACATACTTGCCATACTTAAGAATATTTACCTTGCATAACAATCCAAGCATCCGTATAATTTTTGAAAACAATTTTGTGCGTGCGGAAAGAAAATTTCCTAAAATACGGATGTATGAAGTAAACTCGAGAGGACTCGTTCAACACTTTTCGCAGAATGTTCTAGTCAACCAAGTTTACTTATAGTTATGTATTGCAATTAACCTAATTTCCTTGTCATCCATAATTAGTACATCTCTGTAATCTCAACCTTTATAGTGCAGCTGTAAACCTTCATACCACTTACATTGCATCTAAGACTTAAGAGTTAGACTTCATGAGCTTTGTCTTCATGCAAACTTCAAGACTTGGCTTTAAGGGCTTTATCTTGCCATCATTGAACTTCTTTCTTTAATACTCGCACATGCAAACAGAAACTTGCATATAATATAATAGTTCAATGTAGCTTGTCATCATTCAAAACAAAAGCTAGGAACTCAACAAATTCCCCCTTTTTGATGATGACAAACCATGAAGTCCTCCCCTGCAAAAAATATCATTTAATATTTGGAACTTTTCAAAAATTTTGAATTCCTTAGAATTCAATAGACTGGTCTCATACCGTTCCTGCAGATTAAGCATCATTTACAAGTAAACCAGTTCACAACTAACTGACAACATTTCAAGAGAGAGTTTCTATGTACCTAGTGCAAATACTAATTTGACTCAGAGCTCTTTGACTTAAACATGTATTCGCAATAAGAACATCAGTATGTTCAGCAGACTTGTTTTCAAGCAAACAAGCCGTTCGGATGATAAGAAGTAAAAAGCTTTGATTACATTTGCTTCCAGACCATGTAGGGCTGTCACCACTAGCAAGACTATCAATCTTGCTTCCAGTTGCTGCAAGACACACATATTAGTATTATTGACCTGCTTCCCCCAGAATTTGGTAGAAGAGATTAGAACTTCACACCTGCTTTCCCCTTTTGGCATCATCAAAATAGTCAATGCATAAAAGCTTTGAAACAAATAACTAAACACAATCAGTAGTCAAACTACTAATTATATAAAGTTCAGCTAATATAGGTAGCTCTAACAACATTCTAAAGATGGTGATTCTACCAATTGTTCCTATCAAAGTGCCAACCCTACTTGTCCTCAAAGTTATTACAAACCAGCATTAAACCAAATTACAGAATAACAATGTCGTTTGAAAATGGAAGGGGAAACCAGAATAAGAGTTCAATAAAAGCAGGGGTTAGAAGCAATAAGATAAAATAAGAGGAAATAAAGAAAATCAATCTGCTCCAAAGTCAGCTTCAGTCTCATCATCTTCCTCTTCCTCTAAAGCACTTGCAACATGTCCTTCATCATCCTCTTCCTCATCCTTCTCAGGGATCAGTTCAGCATCCTCATCATCAGCATCACCTGCAGCTTCTGATTTCTCTTCCTTGTCTTCCTAATCCTCACCACCAATTATACCAGCTTTATCAAGACGAACCTCAATTCTTCTGTAGGATTCCTGAAGTGCAGCACATAATGTAGTGACACCGTTGACCATATTTTGCATGAGTTTATTCTAGTCACTCAGCTACTTTACCAAGGCATAAGTTGCCTGAACTGATTATGTACTGGTCCCAGCAAGACCAGTAGGGAGGTTGACAGGAATGTGCTCAATGAGGCGGTAAATGAGAACACTATCCCTCAACCGTACACTCATACGACCTTGTGCTCTAGGACACACAATTTTTGAGGCTATGGTATGGAATATCCTCATGGTTGGCTCCTTTAGTTGGCCAATGGTGTACCCTTGCATGCTATCAGTTGGACAATAAAGAGTCTGGTCTAGATCTGTTCTGATGTGACTCCCTTTATAGAAGGCCAATTTTCTCAGGAGTAAACATCAAGTCCCTTAGTTCGAACTTTGAGAATCTCAGCCAATTTCTTCTTAGACAAATTTATGGGAGTATCTTTAACAAAGGAGAAATAAGATCCATCATCTTTAGTATGCAAGTGTGAGTAAAATTCTTCAACCAGTGGCATGAAAACATCTAAATATTTGGCAAACAACATAGAACATTTCCGAAAATCTAAAGCTTCTTTAACCACAACCAAGAATTTTTGTACAACCCAACTCTTTGCAACAGAAAATCCTACCAGAATTTGTTTATCTTTCAGATTATATAGAGGTTGAGTGGTAGTAGACTTAATATTCTTAGATTTAGTGCTTGAAGAGATCACAATAGCAGATTGCGTTTTCTTTTGCCTTGTTATGGGCTGGTCTGGTTGTGCTTCTCGCATTATAGCCTTCCCCTTAGACGCCTCATCACCCTTTCTAGCAACCGTTTTCACACGAGCACCCTTGCTTGCTATTTTCTTTATGCTCTCTTTATCAATAGCTATCTCAACTTTCTCTTTAACTTCAATAACTTCCTTGTTCTTTGATTTCTCAACTAGTTTGGGAGTGGTTTTAGGCGTGGGTGTTTTGGATTTGATGGTTGGTGGTTTAGTTGCCTTCTTCTCCACTTTCTTAACCATTATTGATGTCGGTTTCTTGGTACTCACTTTCTTTTCCTTTAATTCTTCTTGCATGGCTGCGACAACATCCTCCATTGGCTCCATTTCCTTTTCTTATGATTCAACTTCTTCTTCCTCAACTTCTTCTTTATCCGACTTTGATTCGGACTCATATTCCTTTTCTTGTTCAAATTCTTCAGCAATGTCAGGTTCTTGGGATTTAGAGGTCTCTATTGGTATAGGAGCGGATTCTTTAGATTTTGGTGTGGGTGGCCTTTTGGCAGTAGTTGATTTGTGGATGTTGGTGTGGAAGATTTGGTGGTTTTAGCATTAATTTTGGTGTAACGGCTTTTGTGGTGGATTTTGGTGTGGCAGATTTTATAGTAAATGCTTTTGATGTTTCAGGCTTGGCGTTCTTTCGAATCAACGGCACTTCTTCCTCTTCATCAAATTCCTCCTCCATCACATCTTCTATCACAGACTCAATTACTTTATCAACCATCTTCTTTGATTTCTTCGTTTCAATTTCAGGAGATTCATTGACTTCTTTCTCAACCAATCGTGTGATTCTTCTCTTCGACATGATGAGACTGAATATTCCCTCTGTACCAAAGACTAGCATAAGATGATAGCTTCAATTCCGCCACCTTGAAGGCCTTAGAATCATACTCCTAGTAAGTAAACACCCTTTCGGTTCTCCTCAACCAATCAAGAAAAACTTCAGGATCCAAACTTCCAGTGAACTCAAGAACGTCCAACTTCAAGTTTCTGTCATCATCCCTAGGTTTGTCTCATTTTTTGTGCCTGGTTCTATCATCTTCATCACTTGAACTTGAGTATATGATCCTTTTAGTTTTTCGTGTGCCTCAAGTAGAATCATCATCACTAGAACTTGAACTAGCATCATCAAAATTGTTTGATTTTTTTGTGCTTTTGGCCTTGCTTCCCACGAATTGCATGAGTTCCTCCAACATATTGCGCAACTCTTTGATTTCATTGTCCCTTTGTATGTCTCTATCTTGTTCATAAGGAATTTCCTTCCTGTTGTTTATAGATTGTTTGTCTGCCACAGCTAACTTTTCTTGTGTATAGATCGTTTTAATCTCTCAATGAAAGTACCAAAGTTGATGTTAATTTTTCGTATGAATACAAAACTTCACAAGGATAGAAACTAAATTCACAGATCTCTAAAGGCTAGGCCACCAAAACTCACGAATTCAGGTTGATTTATTATTCTTTGGCTCAAAGCCACTAATCAATCTCCAAAGAGTCTAAAGAAAATATCCACCAACTCAAATTTTCGGTATTTTTGTTTTCTAGGTAAACAAAATAAAACTTTTATTCAATATCCAAATCTGACTTTTTACAAACTAATGTTGAGATTATTTATAGTCATAATCATCAAAAAAATCCTAAAAAAAAAACTAAAACACACGCACAAACACAACAAAAATCATCCCTAAATGACTCATCTATGACTCACAAGATAAGATTGCCACATCAGCACTGCATGTTGATCTCATCTTGCTAGCGTAACAAACTTCTATAAACTCTATCTAATTAAGAAAATATCCTAAAAAACTTTCTAATAACTTGATAAACAAGATAATCAACAAGTTACAACAACAATTACACAAAAATTCAATCTTCCCAAATCTATACAAAATCACCCAAAATTCTCGCCACACAAGATGCTCCAAAATTGCGCAATTTTTAAGTTTTGCTTCAAATTTTCAAGAAACCTTTCAAGATTCAATCTTTTAATCAAGAAACCTTCAAGAAGTCATCTTCCATGTGTTTAATTCTATAAATGAGGATTAATACCCACCAAGAAATGAAAGATTCAATGCCTAAAATGAGAAAAACCCTACCAAGTGAAATGGGATAAAAAAAAACTTATACGCAAAAACTACGACAAATTGCATCTAGTGCCACATTAAGAATCGTGACACAAGTGGCCGTGGCTAGAAATTTGCCACAGGAAAACTAAGGGTGTGGCATAAGTTGATTTTTATGCCACATTTCTTCAGGTGGCTAGAAAAATAGCACGCCACGAGTGCTCCCATGGCTAACAAATGCCTTGCCACAAATATTATTGTGGCTAATTAATTGTTTTTGCTACAAATATTATCGCGGATAAAATTAAATTTTGCTGCAAAAATTCTCGTGGCTAACAAGCCACTTACCACACATTTATTAGTGGCTAATTAATTTCTTTTGCTACAAATATTACGGTGGCTAAAAATTATATTGTTCCACAATAACTCACATGGCTAAAATATATATGTTAGCTAAGAGCGGGGAAAAAAATTATATATATATATATATATATACTAGCCGTGGTGCCCCGGACGGTGTACACAATGAATGTTTACAATTAGAAAAAAATCAGATGTACAAGACTACATTGTATAGTAATAATAAGAAACCCTTAATACTGAGTGAAAAAAAAATATGGCATTTCCTATTATTAGACAAGCACTAAGCCACTAATGTTTACAGAATTGGACATCTAGGTGGAGCTTGGTAACTCCCTGACCTCACAAAAAGTTTTTGATGATTGATGGATAAAAGTTATGGAGACCAAATGCAACATGTCATGACAAACTTTGATCTAAAATGCCAGCGTTGCATATGACGATTCGCTCGATTTTTGGGGACTTCAACCTAAAGCAATGGCAAAATGAATAGTTTAGCACAAGAAAAAGGTGTTATGAGAAAATTGATAAGAAAATACAGCAGCAAGGTGAGCAAAAGAAGACAACTAACATTAAACCAAGCAGTTAAACTGCCACAATAAGAAGTTAAACATTAAACTCACTAACAGGCTATCAACACTTATTTCAAAAATCAATCTAACTTGAACACCGGCAATTATTACCCATATAGTATATTTATTAATTCCATTCTAACACTGAATTATGAACAAAGAATTGGTTAAAGCACACATACTTTTATTTGATAGTATCATTCTACTCCTGTCCATATAAACGCTGGTTGTGCAAAGCTCATACACTGCCGGAAAAACAAATGAATGGAACCTAGATAATGAAGGTGCACTGTAATATAAATCTTCATCCATTATTCTATACTACCAGCAATGAGCGAAGAATAATGCTTCCTTCTAAGAAGATAATGTGAAAGTGGTTAGTCATCCGATTAATTTAGCTATTATCAATGCATGATAAGTTTTTCTCTTACCTGACTACAACTTGCAAATTTTACGCTTGAACATAGCAAACACACAGACACACACACCACCACCAATATCAATTATGGAACTCGTAGAACAAAGCAATTACATTTCAAAAATCAGATGGCTTACCCAGAAGAATCAACAATCTCCTGGAAAGCAGAGGTAACCTTGTTTGTCCTGCACCTCCTGCACAAAAGGAACAATAAAGTTACAACATGTCAACACAATTTTATTTAGATGAAAATCAAAATTCAATGCATAACCCACATCACAGATTAGGGATCTTTGATTTAAACTCATGATTCTCCTTAACCACACCCTCACTCGATTTGTAGAGGTCTTCTTCCACCTACAAATGTTTTAAAAAATCATAATCAAAGAAGAGTTTATCTGATCACTAAACCAAGTGATCAATTTCAGGATTGTCCTGCAAACATCAAATTACCAAGTTCAACAATACATTATTATAATAAGCCCTAATATTATTGAATCCCACAACATTAGAAACTTAATGCAAAAATGAAAAACTCTGCCTACAGCCATCAATCAGAATCCTTTATACAAATCCAGTGGCAGATGTAATTGTTCATTATATCAAAATGGAAGCAATCTCTTACATCCAAAAGGTTTCCTTTCCTACTCTATTCAAGCCAAATTGTTGATTATGATTTAAAAAAATCGCAGCCAAAATTAACTAAACAACAAACTAAATCAATTAAAAAAAAAAAACCAAAACAACAATCAAAACTTAAAAAAAAAAATCATACATAATCACCAAGAAGTTCCACCCACAACTTTCTAGAATGCCAATTCGAATCAAATCGGGAATTATTTCTATCAAATTAGGACATGACACTATAGTATATTCATTTGTGTAAATTAGCAGCTACATTATCAGCTAGTTATAATATGACACTATATTAGGACATTATTAACTACATTATTCTAATCCCTTCTTTCATTTAAGAATTGAAATCTCTTATGTTCACATATTATGAAAGGAGAGTAGGATCCAAGCTAGTTAAGCAGTATAGGAACTAGGAAAAATAAGACAGAATTAAGTACAAATATAATGGAAGGTAACACTACTCAAACTTTTCTTTCTTCAGGTTCGGAGAAGGTTGACTGTTTTTCACTATGTGAAAGGCATATGTTCAATAGGAAATAGGATCAAATTTAGAAATAAGAAAGAGAGGAGAAGCAGAAAGATAAGCTCAGTGTAGACATGACTATGAGAACAGCCATGCAAACAATAGTTAAAATCCTGTTAGAACAATGGCAAAAGGGGGAAGGAAAAGAATATTATCTAATGATGCAGTGAAACATAATTAATTAGCTGTATAATGTGTTTATTATGACATTTCAAAAGATAAATGTATATCAAACATTGGTGGCAGAAGAGATTGTCCAGACTCTAAAGAATTTAAAACAACCCTAAGAATCTAAAATGGCAGAGCCGGGAAGAAAAGGCGCCATACGGAAATCCCTCTAAAGTAATGGGATTCAAAAGAAGGCTCCAAAAGATATTTCGTATTCTATAAGACATAACCATATTATTTGACAGTGGCATAAGCACTTCATAAATTTTACAAATGCAATGAAATCCATCTAGAGAAGAAATGATGGGTAACTCGCAATCAACTTAACTTTGACAACAATAACATCCCAAGCATTTCAGGAAATAATGTACTGAATTCACAAAGTCTCTATGAATAATTAATTCTTTTTTTAGAAAACCACTAATAAATCAAAGGGAATATAACAAATTAGGGCTTAAAATTTAAAAACAAATAGAACAGTAAACTCACCATCTAGAAGACAATAGTAATGGACGGCATCAGCAACAAAGGAGAGCATCATAGCGAGATAAGTCACTCAGCAGCAATAAACATTTTGAGGCGTTTTGGCTGCCCTTGCAATCAGCAAGGCAAAAAAATCAAGAATCCCTAATTAAGAGTCTCCAACCAAGATCAACAAATACAAAATTGCTACTAGAAAGAGGTGATTTAATTCACATCAAAATAATGTATGCTTATAATAGGTTTAGTTTATCAAATTGAGTAACAATGGCAACAAGTCAGAGTTTTATTAAAAGTTATTCTGAGTAATTATACTTGACAAATTGAATTGGTGATCGACACACTTCTTTTACCCTTCCTACTGCAGATGAATCAATAATAGACCATTGAAAATAAATGATTTCTTTCATATCAATGACCTGCCATAGTAAGTAAATAAGCACAAGAAATTTGTATATGAGGAACCTTTTTGGTGCAACTGTACAACAATGCAAGATACAAACATGTAAACAAAAGGTAAAAAGAATGAGAACTACAAGCAATTATTCTGGGACATAACCAGGAATCCAGGATATATAAATATGCACCAAGAAACTTTACATTCGTTGTTAGGGGTTGGCTTATAATATATGAATGTTAACAAATTTTACATTGAAGTCAACAACAAGCAACGATAAGCACATAACCAACAATGATCCAACTAACAAAAGGGTATGAAACTCCAAATTCGACCTAACAATAAAGCAGCTAAACAAGATTCGCATAAAGAAGCCAACAAACAAAAAACAGATAACAAAATTCTAATTCAAAACAAAATTAGACCTAAATTCGAACCAAATTTAGATGTGTATAAAGCGCGAAATTCGCACAAAATTTGACCTAAAACAAAAATTCGACTGAAAATTGAAACACAAGTGAAACTGAATTGACTAAAAAAAATTCATCACAAAAATTGCACAAAACCATATGAAATTTGATTATAAAATCAGTATGAATAAAAAATCAAACCAAATTCGAAGAATTGGAGTAACTTACCTTTGAGGAGCAGAATTGATTAGCAGAGGAGGGAGGAACTTTATGGTAGCAGTGGAGAGAGGAACTTTGTGGGGAAGAAGAGAAGTTTTCAGCAACGGCGGCCAGCAGTCCACAGTAGAGGCTGCGGCAGGTGGGAAACCGAGGCTTCTTGAGCTTACTCTCATGCTTGAGATAATTTTAGACTAAATAAACAAGGGAGGATGGTGCTGCTAGAGTAGTGGTCGTGGTTGGCGGGAAGTGGTGGGGGTTTGTTGTTCTAGGGTGTTCGAGTAGGGGAATTGGTCGACAAACGGGTGGTCGAGGTTTGTGAGGGGATGAATGGCGATGTAGCTGAGGAGATGAAGGGGAGTAGCAGACTAGCAGTAATGGGGTTTTGTTGTAGTGGAGAGGAAAAAGGAGGTTAGGGTTGGGGTTTGTGGGAGAGAAAAGAGTTGGAGAAATAAGGATGAGTATTTGTTGGCACAATAGAGTTGGACCAATAAATAAACACTATTATTGTTGGTAAAATAATCTGTTGGTAATAAATATGTTTTACCAACAGATTAGAATATCTAATCTAATCTAATTTTACTAAAGCAAGCCCCACCTCTAACATTTTCCCTCCCAAACACACCTTTTTTTAATTATTGCATAAAAAATGTGGAAAAAAATCATTTAATGAATGTTAATAAATGTGTATTTGACTAAAATTTTATACTTAGTATATTTACTAATTTACATAAAACTATATCAAAATTTGAAAACAAAACTTTAAGGCATGTGGAATGGTTGTAGTTAGGGACTAGCTTACAAATTCCAAAAGTCCCTAGCTACTTGCTTAACCATTGGAACAAAATTGGGCAATTAGCTTGACCTACCTTGAGAAGAAAACTAAGCAATAGCATTAAATACTAGTGTAGTTCCCACAAGTAGGTGGAGCATGTTTTAATGGAAAGCTACTTTAACAATTAGCTAACCATTGGGATATAAAGTAGCTACAAGTAGAGGATAGTGGAATCTTATGTAGCAATGTAACCTATTTTGACAATTTGCTTATCATTGTACATTCCCTTTTAATTACAATTTAAAAGGATAAAATTTATATTTAATTTAGGGCAATTTGTAATTTAATTAAAAAATCGAGCAAAAATGATCGGGAATTATCTAGTCGTTGTCTATGGAAAATACATTAAGTTTAATTTGCCATGTGAGAGTACTTATCTCTTTTGTAAGGGAAATTGTTATTGTGACATATTCCGTAAGTGTTAATTTGCCACGGGAGGGTAACTACTCATGGCATACGTATAAGATTTGCCACAGGAATTTTTTTGTTCTTTGTGGCACAAGTATTAAGTTAGCCACAAGACAGTAACTACACATGGCTAAAGCATAACATTTGTCACGGGTAAATTATTTTGTGGCAAAATATTAGGTTTCCCACGAGATAGTGACTACCCATGGCAAATGTATAATATTAGCCAATAGATAAAAATTCATGTGGCATAAATTTTAATACTTTTCCTAGCTTTGTGTTATAGATAGCTTTTCCCGTGGCTAATTGAAATTATGCCACGATTTTATAATTCATGTGGCATAATTCGTGGCACAAGTGACGATTTGTTGTAAACCAACTTATTCCCCTTATAAACCATCTTTCCTTGATTTTCGTGCCCACCTAGATATGAGTGACCATGCCCACGCAAATCCCAACCCTAGATGCACCCATTAGGCTTGTGTCTCCATAAGCAGTCGATTCCCCATGGTTGCATCTTTATTTGCAGCTTCAATCAAACCTTCGAAGTTATGATCAATATTTGTATCATCTAACTAAACCAAATTTAATCTCCAACAAGAGTCCAATAAAGCACTAAATCCAAAATACATCCTGCTCGAAATTAAACTTGAAAAGGAAAGACAACAAACCAAACTCCAAAGAAAAAGGTTAAAAGAAAAAACTAATCTAATATTTTTTTGTATATTTTTTCGTTTTTCTGATTTTTTTTGAAAGCAATAAAACTAACTACATATGTAAAAAGAAAAGAAATCCTCCCCCCAAGCCGAATTTTTTCCCGTCCCGAGACAAATAGCCATGATGAACAAAGGAAGGAGGTGAAGCCGAGCTCTTCTGACCGGGACCTTAGTACTTAGGATAGTACTGGTCATAGAAGGGCTGGTAAGGATAGGAAGTAGTCTCGGAGCTGTGATCATAGGGGGGGTGGCCAGTTAGGATGGTTCGGAAAGCAATAGACAGTCCAGGCCTCAACATTGATCATATGCTCCCGCCACTGGACACTCTACAGTAAAACAACATTAGTACAGAGTCCTCGAAGAGAATAGTCAACCCTGTCAAATTGCTGCTGGTTATAGAGGAGCATATCATCAAGGCGGTTCATCAGGGGTGACATGTTGAAAGTGGAGGATGAATGGCCTTCATAGCTGTGTCTTGGAAGCTCTGGTCGAGGTGGGGCTGGATAGCGTTGGGGATGAGCTTGACCGCCTGCCTGCTGAATCAGGTTAACCATCTGAACTACTCTCTTTTCGTAATCCGCCCTCTCCTACTATGGTATGTTTTAAGGTGGAATCCTCCAGGGGTTTTGTCCATCAGGGTACTACTGATAGGTAAGGCTGACATAAGCATTCGGCAAGTAGCACCATGAGATCTTTCGAACACACCAAACAAATCTCTCTCTATGCCCTCTCTGATAATGTCTTAGAAAGTTTGCAGCTTTGAGGGCAGTGATGTCGAGGTAGGGGTTCTCCTTGATCTGATGCAACTAATGGATATCCTCAACATGACCTAAGGTATAGGCAAGCCATGTAATCATGCCTCCGATGTAGATGGTGCCGGTGTTTGTAATACCTTCAGCAATCTCAGTGAACCAGCGAGCCAAAAAGAACCCAAAGTTGTAGTGGAGAGGTTGCCTGGCATATTCTTCTGTAACCATCCAAAGAAGTCTAATCTCATCAAGGTACACCTGCTCGAGCTCTCCTCTATAAAACAAGCAGTAAACCACATATCTAAGCAAGTATCGGAGGGCCGAGTGTTGAACCTCCAATGTCTTAGCTGTAGTAGAAATAAAGGTGGAATTGATGTCTGTAATTCTCTCCCACCATGCTCCTTTAAAATAGGATCCCCACTCATGCTCTTCTGTGGACCATACTGCATTCTCAGTGTTCCATAGAAATCTCTCATTTAACTCGTCCACATCCATCTCATTGTATTGTTCAAAGATGGTAAAGTCTATACGACTCTTTCGTTCAGTTGAAGGGGTTTCCTGAATGACATGGAAGTGGTAAATGGGTAAGAACTCAAGAGTGAGCTCCCCATGTGTGAGGAACCTGCTGGGTTCTGCAATCAGGGCCTGTCATGGTAGCATTTATCTAATTTTCCCATCCAATACGATAAGCCATCCTCATAACTTGATCCGTGATTCCCAGTTTATCGCAAGTCTCCTTGTGAAAGAACCTAGTAGACCAGATAGTACGCTCGGAGAGCTTCTCATATCATTTCTGCCTCTCTTGCGTGTTTCGTGGTGGTGTTCTAGAGGATGCAAGTTGCTTCCCTTTGGAAGCTGAAGATGATGCCCTAGTTTTCTAAGATTTCTTGGGGCCTCCGCCAAGCAATTTTCCGATGGATTTCCTCATTATCCAACAAAACATAGTCATGGGAAAACAAGGACTAGAATTCTATTAAAGCAATTTTAAAGCATCAAAACCAAAAGCATGGCGATAGTATGCCATAAAAAATCATAAGATGCAAGAGATTAAGGCTTCATGATCAACAAATCAAGCAAAAGTATTGTAGTCATCAAAGTGCTAAATTTACAAACAAAGTTGAGTGGAAATTTCGGCATTACCCGTTTGTAAAATTAACTAAACCATTGAGAACTACAAATTCTCATGGAAAGCAAGACCATGAACATAATCATCTAAACTAATCCCGATGGCATCATACTACGTGTATGCAACAAATAAACATTATCCTTAAGCTTATAATTCAATCATAGCTCCAAAGAAACCTCAAAAACCAACTTCAATCATAATATAACATTAACATTCATACAGAGCAACTCCAACAACAATTTGAAATCAATATTAACTAGTTAAAACTAGTAGCAACTTCTAATCAAAATTTCTAAGCATTACAATTCACCCAATGAAGGTAATAATAAAAATTCATGAATTGAATTAGAGCAAAACTTAGTATAGAATTGAGTTCATAACATTATTAACATTATTCTAAACAATTTACACATGAATTTAACTAGTTTAAACACTTCTGAACATCAACACTCATCAAAATTTCCAACAAAACCTTACTCATAAAATTAACACAAAACATCCAATTACTCAAAATTAACAATTCTAAACATGACATTGAAGCATAAAATCAACAATTAAGCATTCATAAGCCACAATAATCATGCTTAAAATCAAAAATTAAATTTGTAATATATTTACCCAAAAATTAAAAATTCATGAAAATTTAGAAATAAATGGGTAAAAAGGAAGGTATACCTCATTAGATAGCAATGGAGCAAGAAATTGCAAGAAATTTGAAGAAGAAAACCCAAAACCAAACAAAATTAGTTTGAAAATTTCGAACCCTAGGCAATGTAATTCGGTTGATTTTTTCGATCTATGACTCAAAAAGATTGTTTAGATGAGTGAGAGGAGTATTATGTCAAAATTGGGAGTGATTTGGAGTTATGAGGAGTGAGTTATGGAGGTTTGAAGTTGAGGGGTGTTGGGGGTTTTAATGGAGTTTGAAAGATGAAGAAGAGAGATTAAGAGGAAGAGAGATATTAAAAAGAGATTTAAAATAAAAGTAAAGATATGGAAATAATAATAATAATAATAATAATAATAATAATAATAATAATAATAATAATAATAATAATAATAATAATAATAATAATAATAATAATAATAATAATAAT
>PYUH01000187.1:1063577-1081341 GCA_016808085.1 Suaeda aralocaspica | reverse complement strand
ATAATAATAATAATAATAATAATAATAATAATAATAATAATAATAATAATAATAATAATAATAATAATAATAATAATAATAATAATAATAATGGGGAGTAAGAATAATAATGGGGTGAGGACAAAAAAATTCACGGGTAGAACATTATAGCAAGGCCCACGCGAGAAAAAGAAAAAAACCTGAAGACCGAGTATGGGTTGCATTGCACCCACAGCGAAGAAATTCCCTTTGACTGTTGTGCCCACAGGTTTCCTCTGCAGGAAAGTGTGAAGCTTTTATTTTAAAATGCGGGCGCATAGAAGGATTGTGTTTTGAGGTCTGCGCCCGCAGAGAGCCTAGAAACGCCTATTTCGCTGATTTTTCTTTTTTCTCTCTAATTATCATATATTACTATTATTATTATTATTATTATTATTATCAATGAAACTAAAGCATGATTACACTTCTAATCTCCTTAATTACTCCAATAAAGCATGGCACTCATTTAGATCCTTATCTAGGCTTCTTATTTCAAACTAAAAGCTAAACTATACTAAACTAAAACACAGAAACAAATCGAAAACACACAAAAACAATTAAAAACATGCAAAACGAGAGAGAAAGTGATAGAAAGCTTGGGTTGCCTCCCTAGAAGCGCTCTTTTAAGGTAACCAACTTGACCAGGGCTGCATTGGTGATCAAGGTGCTTCGGGATCATCAAGTTAGGTGACTTCAACCAAACCGATGACATCTCCTTCATAATATGGCGTCAATCTCTTACCATTGACCTTGAATACTTCACCTTTTTCTCTTTGAACTTTAACATAGCTGAATTTTCTCCCATTTATCCCTGCGAAAGGACCACTCCATCTAGATTTTAGCTTTCCAGGGGACAATTGAAGCTTTGAATTAAATAATAGTAATAGATCTTTATTGCCAACTTGAAATTCCCTTTTCATGATTCGTTCATCATGCCTTCTTTTTATCTTCTCCTTATAGATTTTGGCATTGCCATAGGCTCTTAACTGAAATTCTTCCAAGTCATTTAACTGAAGTAACCGTTTTTCTCTAGCAAGCTTTGCATCCATGTTTAGCTCCTTAATTTCCCAATAAGCTTTGTACTCAAGTTCAACTTGGAGATGGCATGCTTTTCCATAAACCAATCGACATGGAAAAGTACTTATTGGAGTTTTGAAAGTCGTTCTATATGCCCATAAATTATCATGAAGCTTACTACTCCAATCTTTTCTCGCTTTTGCAACCATCTTCTCTAAGATGGACTTAATTTCTCGATTCAAAACTTCCACTTGGGCACTGGTTTGTGGATGGTATGCCAATCCTGTTATGTGGTGAAAACCATACTTTTCTAGCAGCTTCTCTAACCTCTTCTAATGGAAATGCATTCCCCCATCACTAATGGTAACTCTAGGGATCGGACTCCGAACCTAGGAAAAATAATTTGCTTAAACAATCTCTAAACGGCCGTGTTAGTATCATAATGGGGGGTAGCAATCGCTTCCACTAGATTAGAAACATAATCCACAGCAACTAATATATAACGATTACCATTAGAAGAAGGAAAAGGACCCATGTAACCAATACCCCAAACAACGAAAATTTCAACTTCTAAGATACCTATTTGAGGCATTTCATGCCTTTTTGAGATATTACCTGTTTTTTAGCACGAATCACAAGAAATGACGAAATCTTGAGCATCCTTAAGTATTGTTGGCTAATAAAAACCCGATTGCAATACCTTGAACATCATTTTAGTTGGCCATGCATGTCCTCCATAAGGTGATGAGTGGCAATGATGAAGAATTCCAAAGACTTCCCAATCAGGTACAAACCTGTGATATAAACCATCTTCACAGTCATGAAATAAGTTTGGATCATCCCAAAAATAACGCCAAACATCATGTAAAAACCTTTGTCGCTGCTGATAAGTAAGATCCAGAGGTAAGACTCCTCCGACAACATAATTAGCATAATCAGCAAACAATAAAGTATTACAAAGCACAGCTAAAAGATGATCATCAGGAAAAGAATTATCAATGGGGGTTGAGATCTCCCCATTTTCATATCGAGTTTTGATAGATATCTGCTACTACGTTCTCTGGTGGTCTAATGAAACCTAGTGGATGAGGGGGTGCAAATCGTTGAACCTGCTGTTGTTGTGTCATACACTGCTGCTGCTGCGGATTTTGAATGTTGCTAGTATTCTTGTAGGAAAAGTATGGATGATCTTTCCAACCCGGATTGTATGTGTTGGAAAATGGATTGTTCTTGTAAGCTTAAAATGCACATACTTGCTCCATAGAATTATGACATGTTTGAGGATTATGGCCAAATGATCCACATGAATCACAGAAGAAATCATTACATCCCTAAAGTGCAGCCATTGCAGCTACCGTCATTGGATTAGAAGGTGTTGCGTTGATCTTGTTTAGCATCTCATGAATTGCATTCATTTGTGAAGCCAAACTCTCATATTTATCATCTATCACATGTTTTTCTCCTCTTTTAGCATGTCCTCTAGGATTATCGAATAGAGAATTATGAATTGCAATCTCCTCAATCAAATCATATGCAGCATTGACTTCCTGGTTCATGAATCGACCACTAACAGCAGAATCAAGTAATGTCCTACTCTCATTACCCAAACCGTTGTAAAACGTTTGAACCAAAAACCATTTTTCAAGACCGTGATGAGGGCACATTCTCAATAACTTCTTTTGAAATGCAAGAGCCAACTCATCCCAACTATTAATGTTATCCATATTGAGACCATTTAACCAAGAACAAGCCTTTTTCTTTTATGAGGATGAGAAAATCATACGTCTAATGTAATCTTGAGTCACACCGGCTTGCTTAATTGTGTTGCTATATTGAACAATGTTATTCAAATGCAAAATTTGGATCTTCCTTCAGTGTTCCTGCAAATTGATTCCTTCCTACCATATTGACCAAAACTGGCTTCAATTCAAAATTTAGAGCCCCTATATCAGGAACTCCGTAACCACCTCCCACTGTTGCAGAACTCAGTAGAAAGTAGTGTTTTAAGGACCTTGCTGGTGGCGGCGGCGGCAGCGGCACATCATTCTTTGGTATGTTATTCTCATTGAACTGTGATTTTGACATCTCTTCCTTATTAGAATTATCAGAAATATTCAAAAAAGCAAAAAGTTGTGACAGATCAGATAGTATCCGTTCAAAAAGAATAACTCTCCGTAATCTCCACATCCTTCTACGACTCCGCTTATGAAGTGATCTTTTTGGTTCAGGATCACTCCAAATCGGGATACAAACCTAGTATCTGCACAAAATTGAAACTCCAAACGAAAATGAGAACTGCCTCAAAGAACGTGAAAGTCCCTTGAGGCACACAAATAAAACAAAAATCAAAGTAAAATGAACAATGTAAACCCAACAAATAGAATTAAAAATTGCCTCCCCGACAACAGCTCCAAAATTTTATGCAGGTTGTCGTACACCTCTCAAAAATAACCTAACAACACTAACTAATATAGCTAGGGAAGTAGGGAGCGAATATTCAGAGAAGCGATTAAATTCTATTAGCTCTAAAAAGTCTAAATTCTGTAATGGGCTTTTGTGGAAAATTATAATAAAACTATTAAGAACTAAGGACAAAACTTAAAATAAGGAATATAATGGGAAAATTAAGAATTAAACTCGAATAATAAAAGACTAGGACGGTAGGTTCACTACGAACAATCAAGAAACTCTTAAAACATTCATTAATTAACTCATGAACTTTCAGTGAACTAGTGCACACTAATTCTCTCGAACTTAGACTCCCTCAAAACTCCTTTACCGGCTCTTGCTTACATAAATTCGTTTTTTTCCTATTATTCAGTGGTCATATTGTGGTAATATTACCTCTCGGCCTCGATTTCGATAATTACCTAACTTACAACTAAATCCGGCCACAATTTAATTGCAATCGATAGAAATCAATAATAGGAATTCAACAACTAATCAAGAATTAATAGACGAACATAAAACTAATTTATTATATGTCTATAGACCCCCTAGCCCTAGAAAAGAATCTACTCACTCATAATTATGAAAACTAAAACAAAAACTAATTTAAAGAACATGATCATAAACTTATTTTAATAAAGAAGAAATTAAAACTAAACTAAGTAATAGAAATTTTAACTAATAAACTACACCAGTTAAGAAATTAAACTAAACTAGGAATCAAGAAAACTAAAACGAAAACTAAAAACTAAAAAGAATTTAAAAACAAAAGGAAAGAAATTACCAAAGAAAGCTAGAATTGCATTAACTTAAATAAACTTGAAATTAATTGTTGATTAACAAACTAATCTAATTACTAATTCTAGAGAGAGAGATTTTTGTAGGGTTCGAATCTAAAAATATGCCAAAAACTAGTTAAGGTCGATCTCCAATATTAGGGCCTATTTATAGTACATAGACTTTAATTAAAACGAAGCCCACAAACACAAACGAGCAAAAATTACTCGCGCACCAACAACCCAGGCCCCTGCGCCCGCAACGACCAATCCTTAGTTCTTCCTTGCGCCCGCCGGAAGCTTCTGCAGCAACTTCTGGAGCTTCTAATCTATAAGGGCATGTACAATGGCAAGCAAATTGTCAAATTAGCTTACATTACCACATAAGAATTCCACTATCCTCTATTTCTAGCTACTTTATATCCCAATGGTGAGCTAATTGTTAAACTAGCTTTCCATTAAAAAATTAAATAGATACATTGTTATTACCTTTACTTACTTGTGGGAACTGCACTATTATTTAACGTTATTGTTTAGTTTTCTTCCCAAGTAAATTAGCTTGGCCAAGCTAATTTGCTAGGTCAAGCTAATTGTCCAATTTTCTTCCAATAGTTAAGCAAGCAGGTAGGGACTTTTTCGAATTTACAAGCTATAACCTAGCTACAACCATTGCACATGCCCTAATGCGCCCGCATAGAACAAGGGCCTTTTGAAGGCTGCGTCCGCATGTACTTTATGTAGCAATATTTTGACGATCTTTAGAATTTCTCATTCGTATCTTCTCGTACCTTGGCACGCATCCTGAGTCAAGTGGATTCGGGCTCGTTTTAGCTTCTAGTGACTTCATAACTCCCTATTACGCTCTTGTAACATATAAAACAAATCGAAAACCGCGCGTAATAACCGAGGAAGCATATAATAAACATAAAAATCTAAAGAAATCAACTAAAACCGCTCTACAACATAACTTAACACTAAGGAGTGATATTTACTCAAAATAAAGCCACAAACGCAACTATTAAGCATAAAAATCAACCGGAAACAAGGGAAACACACAATATGAAACATGTATATCAGTTGATCATTTGGAACATAAGGAGCTAAATCATCAATGTTAAATGTTGCATGAACACCATATTCCCCAGGCAGTTCTATTTTATATGCATTATCACCAACCTTCTTAACGATCTTGAAAGGACCATCACAACTAGGTATTGATTTATTATTGCGTTGATTTGGGAACCTTTCCTTCCTTGAACGTATAGATTCACATCAACCTAGTTTAAGTGATCAATTGCTAAGCTTTCAACATTAACCTACTTCTAATCATTCATCATTTCAGGAGCCCACTCCATCCTCTGTTGAACTTCTTGATGAAAAAGAGAAGGCCAAGTTTGAAAGACTATTAGAAGCTTCTAATAAGGGACTTTATGAAGGATGCACAACTTTTTCAAAACTGTCTTCATTTCTTTTGTGCATCTTTCACATAAAATGAGTGTTCCAGATGCTTGAACTATCCTTTGATATAATTCTTGAACTATTAATTGAAGCATTTCCTCAAATTATGCAACTCCCATCTTCGCATTATGAGAGCAAGAAAATGATCAATCGCTCGGGTCTTGGGTATGAAACAATTGATGCATGCCCAAACAACTGCATTTTGTATCTTGGTGAGTACTTAGAAAATAATGAATGTCCAAAATGTAATACTTCTAAACAGAAGTCAAAGAGTGATGCAAATAGCGTTAATATCAACAACACCAAAGGTTATCCATTGAAGGTGTTGCGATTCTTTTCATTAATCCCAAGGCTAAGAAGATTATATATGTCACGTAAGACTGCTGAAGATATGACATGGCATGGAAAGGATCTCGAGGAAAAGAAGGATGGGAAGTTAAGGCATTCTTCGGATGCCTTGGCATGGAAAGATTTTGATAGTCGGTATCCAGATTTTTCCAAGGATCTTCGTACCATAAGAATAGGTCTTGTTAATGATGGGTTCAATCCTTATCGCTTAATGAATACCACGCATAGTACATGGCCAGTGGTTTTGGTCATCTATAACTTACCACCATGGCTATGTATGAAGCGTGCTTCCTTTATTCTTTCCTCCATAATTGGTGGAAAATCTAGCTCTGGTATTGATATTGACATTTCCTTACAACCCTTGATTGATAAGCTAAAACTTTTATGGGAAGGTGTAGATACTTTTGATGCTTATAAGAAATAAAGTTTCAAACTTCGAGCAGCCTTAATGCGGACAATCAATGATTTTCCCACTTATACAAGAAATAAAGTTTCAAACTTCGAGCAGCCTTAATGCGGACAATCAATGATTTTCCCACTTATACAATGTTGTCAGGGTGGAGTAATAAAGGTTATTATGCATGTCCATCATGTGCCCATAATACACATTATACTAAATTTGCAAGAATATTATGCTATGTTGGACATCGTAAGTGGTTGCCATCTAACCACACTTATCGATGTCAAGGCCATTTGTTTGATGGGAATGAAGATCATGGCCATGCTCCTATTCGTCAATCAGGGATGAAAATTCGTACTCAACAAGAAGGGGTTTGTTATGTTTACTGAGAAAGGACAAAGTCTTCCAAAAAAAAGAGGGTGAGACAAGATGATGAGGTTGATGATAGGGATGAAAATGTTTTGTGGAGTAATAGAAGTATATTCCTCTATTTACCTTATTGGGAGTACAATCTTCTTCGTCACAATTTGGATGTTATGCATATTGAGAAAAATGTGTGTGATAATTTTTTGGGAACGTTTTTGGAAATGGAGTACAAAACAGAGATGATAAGATATCTAGACATGAAATCATAAAGATTAGAATAAAGTCTCACCTTTGGCTTCAAAAGTGATGTGAATTTTAATAGGTTAGCAATAAAATTCACAGGTTGATGGATTGTAGTTTATAATTCAACAAAGAAATTTCGGAACTTTTGTGAAGAAACTCTCAAACTCACGAATTTCTATGTATCTTAGAGGGATATGGACTTGATTCACCCACCAAAGGTTTCACAAGAACTAGGATTATGCTATGGAAATCACCAACCAAAGCAAGTGGAGTAATAACTACAGAAACTTTATCAATTCAATCAACAAAACTAAAATTCAATGAAAACAATTTTTATTTAAACAAAGTATGTCTAAACAATGAAAGCTAAAAGGTATTTATAGGACTAGGTTTGGAACAAATCCTCCAACTCAAAGTCAAATAAATCCTGCAAGATCTAGACAAACTAACAAGATAAACATTAGGAAAGTAGCTCAAGAAATCCAGCCATCCCCACTTGTTCGCCACCTCACCTAAGTTTATCCTTATCCTAACAAACTAACTACCTAATTTAGGAACATATCTTAACCAGCTAATGATCTGCATAATTATCCTAACAAACACAAGAATTTGGATAAACATTACATAAAAACACACACACCCAAAGACTCCCAAGAACACGCATTTCACTCGCCAGTCTTAGTATTTGCGCAATTCTTGATTTTCTTTGAATGTCTTCAAGAAACTTTCAAGATCCAATCATTTAATCAAGAAACTTTCAAAAACGTGATGTTTATGCATCATTTTCCAAATATGACCCATTAATACTCCTAAGAAAGTAATTAAAACGCCTGAAATGAGAAAAACCCTAGCAAGTGCAATGGGAAAAACCCATAGGCAAAAACCACCAAAAACCCTTATGTGAATGGCAGCCTTATATTTACATCATCCTCCCCCTGTTGAAAAGAAACTTGCCTCAAGTTTCAGGCTCCAAGCAAGGAACCAATTCTGCAGATGTCAAAGCAGCACAAACACCATTCTTGAGTAGAACCTTGAATATTTCATAACCTATATTCTTTTCAATTGTAAATGGTCCTTCAATTCATCAACTGGCTCGTTATGTTTATGATCTAAGTGAAGCCTTTTTGCACTAAGGCTTAACCAAACGTAATCCCCCTCTCTTAATTTATATCCTTGACGAATTTGGAGTACTTACTCACGCCTTTCCTTCTTATTTTGCGCATAATCCAAGGCCTCTTGATGACATGAACTAAAGCAACCATGTGTAGAAGGAGAAGTAGTATTATCCTCAAGTTGACACTTTTTCGGAGGTAAAGGCTTGAGATAAAATCTCTTAGAACCATGAAGCACAGGATACTCATTAGTTGTACCATTATGAATCGCCTGTTTATCACTTTGCCAAGGACAACAAAGTAATAAAGAACAAGCAGTCATAGGAACAACGTCACACCATAATTCATCCACGTAATCTCCAACTTTAAAATTGAGTAAAACTTGTTTTCTTACCCGTAATCCATTTTCATCATTCAACCACTAAAGTTTATAAGAACTTGGATGCTTTTGAGTAGGAAATTTCAATGAATCCACCAAAGCCGGAGCACAAGCATTAACAAATGATATCAATGATTAAAGGAATAACCATACCATTAACTGAGCACTTTGAATGAAAAAGGTTTGATCTTTGAACATCCTTAGATTCATCAAGTGTTCTAGAAAGCATAGATCTTCGAATAATTAAAGTATGATGGTCTTCGTAAGGTTGACAAACTTGTTGTGAATTCCAAAAGTCCGAATTAGTAACATCTTCAATGATCTCCATGGAATTCTCATCATTAGGTAGTGGTTTCGAATTGTGTGCCTCCAAAAACTCTAATTTCGTGGTCATAACTCTATTTGGACAGAATTTACCCACATGCGCAACTCCCTTACACTTTCAACAAATTGTTTTTGAAGAAGAAATTTGTGCCTCTTATTCCGTC
Organism: Suaeda aralocaspica; assembly: GCA_016808085.1. Lineage (NCBI taxonomy): Eukaryota > Viridiplantae > Streptophyta > Magnoliopsida > Caryophyllales > Amaranthaceae > Suaeda > Suaeda aralocaspica. The sequence goes on along the minus strand of PYUH01000187.1, from coordinate 1,072,288 downwards.
TTTCCCCCTTTTGCCCTCATTGCTTCTTGTTTCTCCTTTGATACACATGAAAATTGCCCCTCTAATGACCTAGAACCATTATCCGTGAAAGTAGAACCATTAGAATAAGAAGAAGAAAAGCCAAAAGTCTAGAACCACGCAACTTATTCTTAGTAGATTGCTTTTTAATTTTGAAAGCCAAATTGCCAGCATCATCAAAATTTTCGTATGGTTGAAGTTCTAATTTCTGGCGAATTTATTTGTTGAATCCAACAACAAACTTGGCAGTCTTTTGAGTATCATCATCACGCAAATCACAAGACATATAGATTTTTTCGAATTCAGTGATGTATTCCTCAACATTCAAGTGGTTTTGTTGCAAAGAATTAAACTTGAGAAACAAATCTTACTTGTAATGTCTATGAAAGAATTTCTTACGGAATTTAGCCTTTAAATCCGTACATGAAGAAATACGTTCTTTATCATCCCTAACTCTACGTGCTTGCATATTCTCATACCAAAAATATGCCTGTTAAGAAATTTTAAGAATAGCATAGGAGAATTTTTTTTTTATCACCCATACCTTTATGTTCGAAAATTCTCTCCATGCGCCTCTCCCAATCTAGAAATGTTTCTGGATCTTTATCACCATCAAATTTAGGAAGTTCTTCAATTTAATCTCATCATATTTACTATGAAGAATAATTGAATTCATGGTGTCTTCATGCCTAGACTCCATTGACGCAACCCTATCATTAAGAGACAAGATCGTTCTTTGAAGTTACCGTTCTTTGAAGTTACACTTACATCTCCATCTTGTCTACCAAATTTTGAGCCAAAAGATTAACAGTTTCGTGTTGTTCTCCCATATTACACGAATTCCAATGGGGGGTTTGGGATCCAACAGCCACACCAATTTGATGTGAATTTTAATGGGTTAGCGAGAAAATTCACAGGTTGATGGATTGTAGTTTAGAATTCAACAAAGAAATTTTAGATCATTTTTGAAGAAACTCTCAAACTCATAAATTTCTGTGTATTTTAGAGGTATATGGACTTGATTCACCCACCAAACCTTTCACAATAACTAGGATTATGCTATGGAAATCACCAACCAAAGCAAGTGCAGTAACAACAACAGAAAATTTATCAATTCAATCAACAGAACTGAAATTCAATGAAAACAAATTTTATTCAAACAAACTATGACTAAACAATGAAAGCTAAAAGGTATTTATATGACTAAGTTTGGAACAAATCCTCCAACTGATAGTCAAATAAATCCCACAAGATCTAGAAAACTAATAAGATAAACATTAGGAAAATAGCTCAAGAAATTCGGCCATCCCCACTTGTGCACCACCTCACCTAAGTTTATCCTTATCCTAACAAACTAACTACCTAATTTAGGAAAATATCCTAACCACCTAATGATATGGATAATTATCCTAACAAACACAAGAATTTGGATAAATATTACACAAAAACACGCACATCCAAAGACTCCCAAGAACGCGCATTTCACTTGCCACTCTTAGTATTTGCACTATTCCTGATTTTCTTGAATGTCTTCAAGAAACCTTCAAGATCCAATCTTTTGATCAAGAAACTTTCAAGAACGTGACATTTACACATCTTTTACCAAATATGACCCATTAAGACTCCTAAGAAAGCAACTAAGAAGCCTGAAATGAGAAAAACCCTAGCAAGTGCAATGGGAAAAAACCCATAGGCAAAAATTACCAAAAACCCTGATGTGAATGGCAGCCTTATATTCACATTAAAAAGGATTCTAACGGCCATAAAATTATGCCTGCAGCGTCTTATTCCATGTCATCTCAAAATAAGCAAGTATTCTTAAGGGTTTTGCACAAAACAAAAGTTCTAGATGGGTACGGGTTTAACATCTTTCGTTTTGTTAATATTAAGCAAAACAAGCTTCAAAATCTCAAGAGTCACGACAATCATTTTCTTATGCAAGATATTCTACCAGTAGCATTACGAGCATCTAAAACTACGAAAATTATGGAGTTAGTTTCAGATTTCTCATCCTTTTTCAAAATCGTGTGCTCCACTACTGTTGATGTGTAAGACCTCGATGAGCTACAATCTAAGATTATTTTGACTCTTCGTAAGATGGAGATATAATTTTAACCAACCTTTTTCACAATCATGGTTCATGTGGTTACACATTTAGTAGAGGAGGTGAAGCTTAGTGGTCTAGTTCACTATAGATGGATGTATCCCATTGAAAGGTTAGTAGTGTATCCTATTCGTATTAAAATAAAAACGAAACTAGCTTGATAAAATACATTTACTCCTTTTTTTAAACATTCGTATTAATTATGCTTACACTATATATGAAAGGTACTTGGCCCACTTGAAATAATATGTGACCAACAAAGCTCAACCATAAGGTTCAATGGTAGAAGGGTATCATGTAGAAGAGACCAATAACTTTTGCTCAAGGTATCTTGAAGAAATTAAGACCCTATTTAATAAGATTAAACGAAGTGACGTTGTAAATACAATTGGTTACTTATTTGATACCGGTGGTCAATTTATTGGAATGGAAAAAGATATTGTTTTGGATGATATAAGTCTTGAGCAAGCACATCGTTATGTCCTCCATTCTTATGAGGTAAGTGAGCTTCGCGAGTAAGTTTTTATTTAAGACTTCAATATTATTATAAACTACGAAAGCCACATTGTTTTGAAACTAATTTTCATTTTTCCTAGTGAGTTCTTACACGAAAAGCGATGAGAGAATCGATTTAGAGGAATACGAAGAAGTGTGGAGAATGAGTGGATTATTAGCGAATTTTTCCGAATGGCTCAAAAACCAGGTTATTTGGCTTTTCTTTACAAGTCACAAAAATTCTCATAAAGCAACAAGGTATAGTGTTTCATTTATTAATCTTCGCTTGTTTAGGTACACGACATAGATACTTCTACTGAGCAAGGGAAGCAAGGAAAATCTTTAGCTCGTGGTTTGTATGCGCATGCTAAAGAGTTCAAAGGTTTGTTCGTGAATGAGTATAAGTTCCTTACAATAGATCATGACCCCAATTGCTTAACTCAGAATTCAAGAGTTATGGTCATGGCAGATGGGCAAAATTACTGTGGGAAAGTCACAAATATATATGAACTAAACTATTATGGAATGTATAGAGTTGTGATGTTTCAATGTGGTTGGGTAGGCATTAGTAAGGGCTTAGAACATCATTATAATGGTGGAATTTCTGTTAACTTCTCTCGATTGATCGATCAAGGAAGAATGCTACATGATGATCCATTTATATTCTCATCTTAAGCAAAACAAGTCTTTTACGTTGAAGATGAGATGCGAAAGGGATGGTTACATGTCATAGAATCTAAGCCTAGAGATGTGTATGATTTAGGAGATGAGTAGTACATTTTTCATGAACTTGCTTCCTTGTATTGCTTGATTTACACATTATTTTTGTTAACTTTTAAGGTTATATTAATTATTTTACTATGCAAAGTGGGTTCAACATGTTTGGATATGTATATATATATAAATGTGTGTGTGTGTGTGTGTGTGTGTGTGTGTGTGTGTGTGTGTAGAGTTGTTGTCATTGATTTATGTTTGTGGAAGCAGAGATTATGTTGCGAAGAAAATGGACCAGTGTTGCTAGTCAAGAAATGATAGGTTCCAATCAAGTTTCTAAACAAGCACATCAAGCTAATACTCCTATTTGACAGTCAATGCAATCAAACTCCTCTAATCAGGCTACTGAAGGTCATGGTCGCACTAATGGGTCATGGGGAAAAGGAAAAAGAAGGAGTTTTTCCTGTTTCGTTCAATGCCAACTTTTCCAATGAAGAACCTCGAGATTGGAAAGACGATGTGATATTTGATGCAAGTGAGAATGTTTGTGCTATAGGTAATTAAATATAAAGTTAATGGTAGAAACAATATGGAGCCTAGCTTGTTGTGTGATTATATTGCATGTTATTACTATGGAAGAAGAATACTATTATGCATAATATTGCACTAACCATTATTTTGATTGCGTGTTATATGATCTTTTATGTTGTGATGACGCTTTTCCTCGCATGTCAATCACAGATTCAAATGGGAAGGTGGAAATATAGAGTGGGTGTATAAAACCACTTGATGTTTGGTTCATGAAAGATGGATTTAGATTTGAGTTGAGGTTTCTTTCTGTCGCTACTACCAACCAATTAGAAAGGAGGGAGCTGTGCTTGTGATGTTTATTTCAAATGTCGCTAAAAATCCTGAGTTGTGTTCAACTGATGTAGAAAATTAGCAAAATGTAAACCAACAAGTGCAAGCAGACATTGTAGATCTAATTCGCGTAAGTTTGTGCAATTATGGTTTCAAAATATAGTAATCCCACTATCTTTTTATGGAATATTCTCACATAGATTTGCTATTTTTTTCTCCTTTTAGGAAAAATTCATAAGTCCTGATGGTAGGATCTACAATGATGCAATTCACAACACGTCGGTAAGCATCGTAGACAATGGAAGTTTGAGTTGAAAGCTAGATACTTCAACCCAAGTTTGCGAACTAGGCAAGAAATTGAGAACAACAAGCCAAGTGGAATGCAATGAGGTACTTGGTTAGAACTAGTGAAATATTGGTATTCAAGTAAAAGAAAGGTACGCTCTTTTTGTTTTTCTTCTTTTTATCCTTCAATTTATTCAAAAATTTGAAATTGTTTCTTCTAAAAATAATGGTATGTGTATAATTGTTAGAAATATGCCGCCAAGAAGCGTGTTCCATGCTTGGTTATCTTCATACCAATGGTTCTACAAGCTTTGCTACTTCAAGAGATGAATTTATATATCATATAAGCTTTCTCCTTGTTTATAAAAAGTAATTTAAATTTATATTAGTCAAGTAATATTCAAAGTATTGCAGGAGGAAAAACTTGGAAGGGGGCCAGGTGGTGATGAGTTTTTCGATATAACTCACAAAGCAAAAGATGGAGTTTATCCCGAGAAAACTAGTACTGACGATTTCATTGTATGTTTCACATTACTCTTTTCTTGTACATTACACATTAATTTAAATCATATTGTGGGTTCATTTTGGTGTTATGAAATAATGCAATATGTTCTGTTGACATTTTGGTGTTCTTAGCTATTAATCGGTGTACTTGTGATTAATTGTAGAATGTGGAAAAATCTAAGATTGCTGAAACTGTTACTACTTCTTCATCATCGAAGCCAATTGGGTATGGGTTTGGAGTGAAGTGAATTGACGTGATGGGTGTGCATTCGTTGTTACGAAAAAGAGGCATCACATCTGAAATGAGTAATAACGGAGACCTGGATATTCAAGTTAAGTTTGCAACGCATAAGAAGCACACAACTAACCTTACAAAGACAATTGCATCTTCTATGAGTGACTTGTTGAGTGCTGTGCAAAGTGGTCGAATATCTCCAGAAATGTTAGCGGCTACTAATTCTGCTTTACGTTCCATAAATGACTATAAGTGACTTGTTGAGTGCTGTGCAAAGTTGTCAAATATCTCCATAAATGAGCAGGGTAGCCTATGTCCTCTTCACTTGTATTTTATTGTCGGGTGTTAAAATGCTCAATGAATTTTGCGATTTTACCATGCTTCATGCTTCAGATGAATAAATATTTTAGACGTAAAACCATGTCAGTTTTCCTGTGCTAAAATGTCACATAATTAATCACCCACAATTTTGTATGTCAATACTATGTGATTAGATATATGGGCACTATCAGAGAAACAGAGTAATTGATTCGTATTTATCAAATTATAGCACTCTTGGAATGGTCGTTTCATTTGTTACAACAGTGAGGGAGTTATTGATTTGGAGCAAATTATATATGGCATTGTTGCACTTGCATTGGCTTGTCTGCTTCTGAGATATCTGTGGTCTTGTTAGGTTCTGTTTTTCTTGTTTCTTTCTGAGTGATTCAACTTAAAATAACTTGTGTGTATCTATAGTTTAGTTAAGACCTTGTCGTTTTCCTATTGCCTTTTGTTGTATCCTTACAAATAATTACAAGATTATAGGATTCTACTACAAAGATCACACAGTAATGCTGCAGACAATACTTTTGCTGATTGACCTGGCGTTGTGCTATGGCGTCCACGCCAACAGGTGATGGAGATGGCGTTGACTTAAGGGAACTTGGCTTTCTTAGGTCACTGGGCGAGCAGAGCTTCCACGCCTTGTATACCTACACAAAGGAATAAATCCTTGTTGGATTTATCCCCCTCCGATGCTTAAGCAAGTAAATGTATGAAGAATGTAGAGAGAGAGATTTAGAGAGAGATTGCGCACAATAAATGCCTGTAATAAATGCGTATTATGTCCCTTTGTTCAAGTTTTTCATGGGTATTTATACTAGTGAGAATTCACTGTTTAGTCCTTTGTACAGTAGAGTACTATTCTTCTCTTCCTTTTGGTGGAGAGGGAGAGGAGGATAACCCGACGTTTTATGGGGGTTCCTCTCTCCCAGTTGGCTTTCTGCCTTATAATATTTGTTAATAAGAGGACACATGTCATTCATCCGTTGCCCTATATATTGTCACATGGATTAATAGTTAAACTTTAATCTGAACTGTTGGATGAGCGTATAACATTTGCCCCTCATCAAACCGTTGAATTTGAATAGACGGTTTCCAGCTAATTAATGAAACGATTTGATGATTATAACTAATTAATGAAGAACCTAATTGATTACAGAACAGTTTTCGAGGGAAAGAAAAGGGGACATACTTTGTGTACTTTCTTTTAGAGCTGGTCGGGATTACCCCTGCCTTTTCAACTTCAAAGGGGAAAAGTCTTTTCGGCCCTTTTTAACCATATATAAATACTTACCCCCGTTAATTCTCCCCCTTATTCTTTCTTATTCTTACTAATCTTTCAACTGTTCCCTCTGAAAATAGTGAGTTTCTTCAAGCTTTTGGTGAATTGTAGTGTGAGTTTTTGCTATTTCTTTCGCGTGAAAGTAACTTGTGTTAACTTAGTCCCCATCTTGCGGTAACCAGTTCGTCTCAAGCATTTTCTCAGGTATTAATCCCTTCTTACTTTGTGTATTTATTCCTCCTTTTCTGTTATGGCTTCTGCTTCCTCCTCTAATGGGGTATATCTTCATCCCCTGATCAAAAGAAGGGTTTTGCAGGATGAAGAGAACCCTATTTCACCGGGGTTCCTAGGGGCGAGAGCCATGTATCTCGCCTCCTCATCTCCTGATAGCTCGCCACCTCTAACTTTGCAGAATCTCACACCATCTATCTCTTGTGTGCAGAATTCTATGGTTTGAACAAAACTTTGTGCAAGAAGAATTCGCACAATGGTAGTTTCTTCTTCCTCTTCTGAAAAGGCGCCTTCCCCAAGGTGTGATCCTTCAGAGGACACTGAGGTTTTATTCGCGGATCCCCCTGGCAAGGTCCAAGGGAAAGATGGCGAGCAGCAGGAGGCGGAGGTCCAATCCTTCTTCCCTAAGAACGATCCAAGTGGCAGCCCTGTCAGTAATTCTTGGGTCAAACAATTAGGGGAGGACCGTGGTGCTTTCAGGAAATACTTATGGCTTCCTGAAAATGTTAGAACGATTGACCCTTTGCGAGGCGCCACCATTACCCACGTACAGCTCAACAAATTTGGGGTTTATAAGGACGCCCTTTTACTTGGACTTAGGTTCCCCCCTCATTCTTTCGTGGACACTCTTCTACATGAGTATGACATAGGGATCGCCCAACTGACCCCCAACTCTTGGCATTTTATTAACTCCTTCATCGCCACCTATGTTTTGAAGAAATTAACTATTTCCTTCAACGCCTTTCGCTCCCTTCACTTCCTAAATAGGGTTCCCAACCCCGCACCTGGGTACAGCTGGTACGCCATCTCTAACCGTCCCCACTATAGGACGGTAATAGACATGACCTCCAACCTTAACGAGTGGAAGGTCAAATTCGTATTCTTTGTTACCAGCGACCTTAACATGGCGGGCCGCTATGGTAGGTGGAATGATAATGCCCAACACTTGGGAAAATCGAACGCCGCCCCTCACCTAACCGCCAGTGAAGAGTGCACTCAGGCCTATTTTAGGGCGTCCCAAGAGGACAAGGAAAGTCCGGCCAACTGGGTGCCTCTCCCCTATTAACTCAATAACAACTTTTTCCTTTGCGCCACTGGTCTATGCGCCAAGTTGGAGAAAGGTACCTGGTGGTTTACTTTTTAACCTTTTACCTTTATGCCCGCCCTTTATAAATTAATCCCTTATCTATATTATTAACGTTTCCCTTTTGTTGTTTTTTTTAAGAAAAAGCAATGGTTCGCCTTACACCTGAAGAATTAGGCGAGGGGAAAGCTTTGGAGTCCGTGAAGGACATATTAGCTCGTCGGAAGATGATGATCTTAAAGGAGAAGCTCGCCCTTAAAAAGGTACTAAACTTTTCATTCCCATCTCTTTATTTTTATTGTTAATATTTTATACTCTTTTATCTTCCAGCTTTACCCAATTTTTTTTTGGTTTCTTCAGGAGAATGCGGCGAGCAACATGGAGGCGCCCTCATCCAAGCGCCCTGGTGTATCCATACGGGAGCCAGGGTCTAAGAGGACCACCACCCTTACCCCTTCAACAGGCGAGGGTAAAGGAAAAGGAAAAGTGGACGCCTCCGCCTCTGCTGGGGGCGCGGAGAAATCAAAGGGGAAGCAAGCAGCCCCTGTACCTTCCTCCAAGGGGAGACAAGATA